>MJUU01036947.1:18247-48250 GCA_002080025.1 Modiolus philippinarum | reverse complement strand
ATATATATATATATATATATATATATATATATAACGATATATCGTAATTGCAGTCAAGTTATGTTTTTGCAGATGACCCATTTCGATAATTTATGTATCTCCCTCTTGCATATCCCTGTCCTTAGCTGATTTTTGCTTTTCTATTCATATCTTATTTGGTAAATTGTTCTTTATCAGACTTTACGCATATTTCGGTATATGGATTTCCAATATTTTTATTTTTAACTCCACTGATGGGACATAAGTTGTCGAAATGCGCATACGCATAATCCAAGTTAAGAACTACTTCGGTATTATTCTATTTAGGTCTATTACCTGGTAAATGGAAGTTTTGTTACATCTCTAAGTACTCCCGTTCCATTTCCACATAATGTTGAGAGAATATCTAATTAAGGATTAAAATTATGTATACGTAGTTGAATAGCTTTCAGTGTTAAAATGATTCTTTTATTTCCACATATAAAATAAATAAAGAAAAATAAACATTTGATAGTACCATAAATGCAAAACAGACTGAGAGATCTCGAATTATTTTTTCTTTACAGTATTTTGTAACTTTTGAATGTAGTGAACTTTAAATAGTTATATCTGATACCGAAACGATGACCTTATTATCTCCACATTTTCGAAGAAAGTTCGGGGATATTGTTATCCCCTCCGTTTGTCTCTCTGTGTGTCCTACCGTCTGTCCGTCCGTCACACTTTTCTTTTGACTCAAACTCCTCCTCCATTTTTGGATTTAGGGATTTAATTTTGTTGTGGAATTGTTGCATATAGTCTGTAGATGCGCAATTAGCGTTCGGATTTTTGATATTGCTCTTGGTGCAAACAAGAGGTCCTAAGATGCCATTTTTACATATGTGGCATGTGACACAAACTCCTCCTACATTTATCGATTTTTGGATTTAATTTTGTTATAGAGTTGTTGTATTTAGTCTGTAGATACGCAATAATCTTTCGGACTTTTCATCTTTATCTTGGTGCAAAGAAGAGGCCCGAGATATTGACTTTGACAAAGGCCCAAAGATGTGAATTTTGACACATGTGGCATGTGGCACAAACTCATCCTACATTTTCGGATTTAAAATAATTTTTTTATGCAGAATTGTTGCATATAGTATGTAGATTTGCAATAAGCTTCCGGAATTATGATTGCGGTTCCAACTTTGGTAAGTTTTCTGAAAATGTCAAAGACTCATTTTTTTTTAAATTTGAGCATACAGTTATGTATTTTAGGAATAGTTTGACAGAAAATGAGATTTTGAATAATTAGAATTCTAAAATGATATTCCAAATTTGGCTAATTTTTTGAATGTCTCACTTATTTTTTGGAATTCGTCTAAGCAACAATACTAAAATAATTTGTAAAGTTTATGACAAACATTTTAACTAAATGGATTCAAAAATATTTGATTTAGATTTGGGTAAATTTCCTGAAAGTCTCAAAGACCAGTTTTGTTTTGGAATTCTACCTAGCAACCTAGCAACCATACTTAAAGAGCTTCCTCAATTTAGGACACAAACTTGCATCAATTGGATTTCAAAAATATTCTTTTTCAATTTTGGTAAATTTCCTTCAAGTCTCAAAGACCACTTATCTTTTGGAATTCTACGTAGTAACCATATCGAAATAATTTGTTCAGTTTAGGACAAGCATTTTAACTAAATGGACTTCAAAAATATAAAACAAAATATGTGTTGCGAAACAGCTCTCAAGGCCAATAACAAAATAACGAGATACATGAGCATGTGAGCTGTCAAAAGGGATGAAATCTAAAATTTGAATCTGAAATTTAAAATCTAAAATATGACATATTGTCTTCATGTTTTATGTACTTCATTGTAAGGGTACTCGTCTTTATAAGTTGGACTTTTTTCTAGTTTGATTTTCACTGTGAGTCTTTTTGTGTATTTATTTTTAGCCATTCACCACACATAGCGGGGGGGGGGTTGGATCCAAGAAAACGAGTTTAACCCCACCGCAATTTTTGCGCCTGTCCCAAGTCAGGAATATGTTGGTCATTGGCTTGTCCTTGTCTTCTTATAAAAGTTTATTTCTTGATATTTGGGTTATTGGATGTGGTTTGTTTCCATTGATTTATTCACTTTTTACCTTTTTGGGTCCATTTAGGGCTTACTATATGGTGTGAGGTTCCTCACTGTGTTGAAGACCATATGGTGACCCCTAGATGTTTTGTTTTCGGTCGTTTTAACCTGGATATGGGATGTTGTCTCCTTGACATTTACCCCATTTCCTTTCTTTTTCATATAAAGTATAAAAAAACACATCATGTGTTTCCTGCAGCAAATTTTGGCGTGCAGTGACGCCCTGCCGTTTTTTATTGACACCCTGCCCTTCTTTATTTTCTTTTTTTGGCGTCCTGCCCTTTTTCAATCTCTGTGCCTTGACGCCCTGCCGTAAATTAACTGGAACTGTTTTTTTTTCTTTTGAAAATCGTCAAAAATTGAAGTATGATGTTCATTTCCTTTGTCAGTTTATTCTATTTGTTCAAAATAATACTTTAATTACGCCTGTCTAATTAAAGGATTAGTTCAGTCGTACACAAACCACGTCGGCACTTTTGTTTACCTGAGTTATACATTATCACCTGTTAATCAGAGATAAACTGCTTACCTGTATTTTATGTCAATTTCTCATAATTATTATTCTTTTGAGACTTACAATCTTTCTTTCATTAAAATTTTCTTAAAAACACTCCATTTTATGCAAGGAAAAAATGATTTTTTTTGCAGATCACGTTTTTTGACAGTTGAGTTATTTCCCTTTAAAATTTGTCTTTAGGTTGTGGGATTTTATTTTTTAGAATTTTATTTACACTGACATTTGTATGAATTAATTTAAAGGAAAAATAATTTGGTTTCAAATTTAAAAGCTTAAAAAGGTTTTTAAGCATCATTTGTTTGTTACTTTGCAAAACAATTTTTATAAAATAAGGAAAACATGGTAAGTTTGGCTCCAAGTCAAAACAGCACTTGATTACTTTACTTCAATATGCTACGACACTCTCAATACAGATAATGCAATTGAAGGGTATCAGCATTATAAACAAGGATTCTGAAACCTTGTAGCATCATCAATGACACTGTCATACTATTGACCTCTTTCAAGATTACTGGCTATAAAAAGTCTAGAAGTCTTAGTCTTTTTGTATCAGCATCTTTTCTACATGGTGCAGGTGTATTGTACTGTGCTTTTCTTTATATTGCAGACATCATCTGTATGTTTATTCAGTAAATATAATGTTGTTTACTTCATTGCAAAAATGGGCATTCATAATAAGGTGCTCTAAAAGTGTAATTGATCGCGCTTTATGTGCCCCAAATGGGAGAAAATTACCCTGCAATTTTCAAAAGCTGCAGGAAACACTAAAATGGCAAAATAAAAGAGTAGAAACAATAAAAATATTTGATATATATATATATATTGGGAATTTTACCAAGCAACCATATACCCTTAAATTATTTTTGTAAACATAACGACTGTAAATAGTTTGATTTCAAAAATATTGAGAAAAATTATGCCCTAGGGGTAAAACAACTGTTTTTTGTGTCAAACAGGGAGTGCGGGGATAGCTGTCGTTCTAACAGTGACATTATCTGGCTTTTATTTTAGTGTACTATTTGTATACGTAATTTAAAAAAAATCGTTAGGGTAGTTAATTACAGAAATTTCGCTTTAAGATATTGAAGAGAATCGAAAGGGTCATACTAATATTTACGAGATTTATTAAGTTACGATATTGAAGCTCTCTGTATAATCGATTTATTTTTCTACTGGGTTTGATGCCCGCGTTGAGTTAAAATTCGCCAGCAGAGCCATGACCACAGTGGTGTAAAAAAATAACAATATACTCAGATTGCACTTCATTTGTGTTTAGCCCGTGCAGATTAGAATCAAACGTTTGGACGACCAAATTAGTAAAGCATATTTTCGAGCTGATAAAGAACTATATAAACAGACGGGTTAAAAAGTATCGCAATTATCAATACATGTATTAAGAGAAAATGGTCCACATCGGGTTAAAAACATTTAATAAAAAGTAAACAACTTTAGACTAAAAATTTGAAAAAAAAGTTGGTAGTGTATCAAAATGACCATGTCAAAAGAATTTTAATAACTATATTAACTCTAAATCTTAAATATATGAAACTATAAATTAAAATAATGTTACGTTTTCTTGATAAAGGTACTTCTCACTTAAGTCAAATCAACCTTTAGCCATTTGCCTTACATTCTAAACAGATTTTGATCCTTCAACTATAACAAAACAAATGGCAAATTGTAAGTGTAGTTATATACAAGTAATTGCAAGCAAATTAAATGATCTTATTTCAAAATAAACGACATGTCATACGAAAGGATCTTTAAAACTTTTGCAGCGATTTGTCTAAATAAATTTAAAGTTCTTGAAATGTTTTAATTATTTTATAATTCTACCTTTGTTTTTTTTTTTTATTTTTCTCTTATATAATCAGATGCAACAAATTCCTTCGTCCTAGAGGAAATAATATATGGGCAAACGAATACTAAAGCAAAAAGGTTGAAATATTGAATTCAAAACCAAAAAACCTAGCAATTTAGTTTTAACACAAGGTAATTCTACATGGCAAAGATTAACAAACAGAACACAATAAAACCAAAGTAATAGCAGCGTGCGACCAACAAAATACGTGATGAGGAATCATAAGGTGCTTTGAATATTACACTTTTGGGTTTTTTTCTCTCTCTTTCTTCAAAATGCAGCACTATTTGCATCCACCTGAGTTGTCTTTTTGTCTCATGTACTAGGACTCTTGGCCACTCTGTCCGGTAATTTTGTTATTACCCCCATCTACCTATCAAATGTTATTCATAAAAACAAAAAGCAAAAACAATACTTATCAAAATGTTTTTTTAATAAATAATATAATTTAAACAATATAATAATTTAGAAATAAATTAAATCTTCATTGTTCAGGGACTGATTGAGCTGGAATTATACAAAAATGAAATTAAGATATAGAAAAACTTTTTTGAAACATGTATACAGAAATCAATGATCAATGTTCAAAATACTTCGCAGTAAATACTTTATTTGAGGCCGGTAAATCGAAGATTTTACTAATGAAAATGAGAATTTTCTGGCGACGCGTCACGGCGTAGGAAAATGAATATTTGCCTCAGAGAAATATATAATTAACCGCAAAAGATGCTCAAATACAGCACGAACTTCTCAATATTTTTACCGAGAATATTAAATTTGACACAGTACGAAACACAATCTTCCGTTTCAAAATAATCAACATTGTTTGTTAAAAAAATTAGACGTCAAATTTGAATCTAATATTTCTTTCTTATCTGAAATACTACGTTTTTTTTAATAGAGATTCATTTTTTTGTTAAAAAATCAAAGCCACCTGGAGAAAATCAAATGGTTAACGCCTTCTGAAATCCGAACATTACAATACGGGACTTTTGCGATACGAGCTCTTTAATGTTTTATGATGTAAACAGGAGAAGAGACTGGTACCAGACTGCATTCTTGTCGGGTTCACGCATTCGCTCATTATGGAGATTACACTATCCTGGCACTTTTAATAAAATAGAATTCCATCGGTAAACCCGAAAGCTCCGTATTTACTATGCGCTTCCATCTACATTGAATGTATCTATTGTTTACTTGTATTTGAAACAAAGTGATGTATATGTTTTATTTCTATTGGTATGTTTGGATTGTTCAAATGTTTATATATGAGTTATACTAAATGTTGCCCTATAAAAAAATATTCATTATTCCAAATTTTCTGTGTCAAATGATCATTTATGAAAAAAGCACCAAGCACGTTAAAATATAATGTTAATTGTTATTTCCTCTACAAAATACAATAAAAACCAAATTTGCATAACAAATGGTAAACTTCGCTATGCTGTACACGTGTTTCAAAGAGTGACCTTTCATCAGCAGCATTAAAATCAAACACCATGGAAAGCCATAATCCAAAAGTAATTAAAAAGATTTGGCGTTACTAATCGATTTGACATGTTCAGAACGGCGAGTGTTTTGTAAGACACAGGTGGTGCTTACTCTACCCGTACACCTGGTCTCATTTATGTCTTAGATCCGGTCCGTGTCGTTCATAGTTATGTATGTTTCCTTATTTCTTCTATGTGGTGTACTTATGTGATGTCTTTGTATCTCTGTGTTTCAGATGTTACCATTGTATTCGGATTATTTCTTTTTTAGACTAACGGTTCGGCCTTTACATACTATCTTCCACGATTCACATTAATGATTTACTTACCGGATTTCACAAATGTAATTAACTTCATACGTGCAATGTGCATCATTCCACAATCCCCCTGTATAATGGTCTATCACCATGCAGTCTTCTTTATCTAGATAGTTATTTGGTTCTCCAGAGCGCCAGTTAGAAAATACGACTGGATGTCGGCTATTTGCCCAGTACCATTCTCCCTCTTTTATATCGTCTTTTCCTCCTAACCAGTAAGCTGAAAATATTCATATATATATATATATATATATATATATATATATATATATATATATATAATAATGGTTGAAAGAGCGATGTCAAGTTCTAATGTGAAGTAAAATAATTTTTAACACTGACAATACATTTTTGCAGAAATTCACATAAACACGACTTTCATTGGAATTATGATTTGTGATCAATCCCTGTTGTTTATGTTTGTCTAGATTGATTGTTTCATTTTGAATCCATATTTATAATCTGCAACGACGGAAGTAGAATACCGAACGAAGAACGGATGCAGTGATAAGTGACATACCGTGTACGTGGCCATTTTTGCGGGACGTGAAATTCGCGACTCTATTAAAGTTGCTGGACTTTATTAATCAATATTTATAATCTGGAACGACGAAAGTGGAATACCGAACGAACAAAGGATGATAAGTGACATATTACTTCTGCAATAACGGTACATTATTTGAATGTCTGGGAGCGTCAATCGTAGATTTGATGGTCAAGATGTAGTTTACAGCCAACACGTAGCGGGTCCAGTAAAAAGATGAATTTGAACATCAAATAAAGACGCCCCGGATGTTTACATAATGTGCTACAATTGCGATTCTTATGCAGTCAGAAATTTTCATGTCTTATTAGTATTTAACTTAGTTGTAAGTCAATGATGGACCAGACTTGACAGGAAATCTTCCGTGTCCGAGGCAGGTAGATAGTGTATTGACCGGTGAAATGATATATTACATAAATGTTGTATTAAAATTCCCTATTGACTTTACGCCTCTCAATGTACATCGATAAACACATTAACGTTTAACTGCATGGAATAAATTGTCAACAATTAAGTAAATTTGTTCTTATCACAGAGGACCCCGAGGGAACCCTCAGATATAGAAATAGGACCCAGTATTCCAGGCTGAAGGGTTCAAACCCTCCATAACTGGATGTCCGTGGTTGTGCGGGATGAATAAATACACAACCCATCTTTTGGATGGGATGTAAACTCAAATCCACGTGTTGGAAGAAATGTCACGCTTCCTGCACGTTAAAGAACTCTTGTAGCAAGCTCTTTTTTGAGTGGTCCGTAGACGATTGGCTACAAGGCTAAATTTTCCACCCCTTTTGATTTCACCCTACCTCTCAGTGGCAGTCAGAATTTCCCGTAACATGACCCTTTCCATACTCCAAAGTGATTATCTAATAACAAAATTGTTCTCCTCTTGATATAGCTGAAATATTGCTCAGTAAACGTTAAACAATATTCAATCAATCAATCAATCTTATCACAGAGATGAGGCAAATGTTTCCGGAGATTAATGTTTTTGCCCTTTTTGATTTTGGAAAAATGAGTCTGTGAGATTAATATTAACAGCTTACTTAAGGATGACGTTAAATTCTACATAAATAATGAGAGAATATGATCGAAATTCTAAGACACTTAGTGCAAAGGAAATACATTTCTTTGTCCTGTCAATGATACATTTTAAAAAGACAATAAATTTGCACGCTTTTTTAACGATTCACTTAAAAGAAGATTCAGAGTTATAGATAAAATCAAACCTTTTGAGTTATCTATTATGCCCGTTAAATAGTCCATTTCTTCTTTTGTCTCAACCTCTGTCAGATGAGCTCCAAATTCCCCACATTTATCCTTTAAATTAAAAAATATATTAGATACATTTCTACAATTTGTTCGATATTCACGAGTATGCATTGATGTTTCTGACTTCAACGACCGAAATCTTTGTCTAAGTGAAAAACTTCGGCATAAAGGGTTTAGATATCATAAATTGATAAAAAAAACATTCGCTAAATTTTATTATAGATACATTGACTTATTAAGAAAATTTGATTCTACATGCAGGGCTCTTATACAATAGGGCATTTCACATCCAAACTTCTATGGAAATATCATTTACAAAGCGCATTAATTCAAAAAGTGTCCTTCAAAACTTATTCATCCATTGAACAAACTTATTCATAAAGGATATAAATACAGCATTGTTGTTAGATTTTTACTACTTGTTTTTGTTGGCAAAGATATTGATCAGCTCCTAAATGCTATACACCGTAAATTAATTAAAATAGTTTTTCATATTGTCAGTATTTGGCATTGCACAATATCATGTTCTTCTTTCATAATTGATGCTGTTGTAATACGAAATCTATTTAGAAGTATTTCAGTTGAAGTTTCATATGTAAGAAGGCTTGATATCATAGTCAGCGGAAATAATACCCTTAGCTAGTTGTCAGTAACTGCGAGCATTTGTCAGGACGGTACCCATTGTATTATCTTCGTGTTTTATGTACTTCATTGTAAAGGTACTCGTCTTGATAAGTTGAACTTTTTTCTAGATTGATTTTCACTGTAAGTCTTTTTGTGTATTTATTTTTCAGCCATTCGACACACATAGGGAGAAGGTTTGGATCCATGAAAACGAGTTTAATTCCACCGCAATTAGATTGTCCTTGTCTTCTTTCATTTTTTTTTAGTTTCTTGATTTTATGGTTATTGGATATGGTTTGTTTCCATTGATTTATTCATTGTTCTACTTTTGGGGCCATTTAGGGCTTGCCATATGGTGTGAGGTTCCTCACTGTGTTGAAGACCGTACGGTGACCCCTAGATGTTCTGTTTTGGATCGTTTTAATCTTGAGATGGGATTTTGTCTCCTTGACATTAACCCAATTTCCTTTCTTTTTTCATTTTAGATCTTATTTAACAGCTTTTACTTAATATATGTATAATTTATATGACCAGTGTTAATATAACTACAATACTTTCTTGTAACAACATTACATGGCAAAGGTCCCTTTAAAATATCGAGGCTTCATTCAGTGTGGCACTCGGTAGAAGTAGTTTTTACATGATTTGATATTTTTAATAGTGAGTATTTCTTTTTTTACTACTTTTTGAATTTGTTTTCCAAATGTTTTTGTTTTTTATTTTCAATATGAGGCCTTTAGATACATACTAAACGATTGGCATCCATGCTAAATAAGGCGACATAGTCGAGAATTAGCAATGAATTCCGCTAAAATCAGAGCTAGGGGTCGTCTTGCACTTACAATGAGGTATGAGTAAAGCTCATCATTGAAGGCCAAATAGAGAACTGAAGATGAAGAACAACAATAAAAGCGTCGTTCCATTGCTTGTTTTAACAAATGGTTTGTAGAGACTTTGTTCCACGTACATTTACTGAATATCCATTCATTCTTAATACTTATATCCATTCATTCTTAATACTCACTCTGATACAAAAACCTCTGAGTTATTGCTTATAAGTATGGTTAACAACTTTACAACTCAAGTAACGAAATGTTTCACATATAGCGCAAGAGATATCTTGCCGCTGTTTTTTGTATATGGCTTTTCGTAATTGTGTCTTTGTGTAATGAAAGCAGCCATTATACACGGTTATTAGCAATGTTGATATTATCCTTGTTCTTTGTGACTATTACGCAGTTTATGCTAGTAATATTTTATGATAGTCTTGCCATGTAAATAAATAGATCCCACCATGGCCGTCATAAACAAGTTAGTAACATTTTTTGTGTGTATTTTATTCACTTTCAATGAAATGGGCAATTCTTGAGAATTTTATTCATTTTATTCATTTTTCAAGTATAATTAAGATCAAATTGCAATTATTTTGGACTCAGTTTCTGGTACCAGAAAACATTTTAGTTATATTCTTCTAAATGATATTTCGTTACTCTAAATAGTGAACAAGATTTCTTGTAATCAAACTGATTAATTGCCTTTTTTCCCAATTCACAAACCCTCATAACAGCTAATTCGTTCCGCTTATACAAATATATATTAAAATCGTTAAAATTGACATTATATCTGTAGACTTCTACATTGCAAAACTCAATTGGAAATTTGTCTTTCCATTTTATCGGTTGTCTTGAAATTTAAGTTTATTCAAAACGCCAAATTCCGAACTATCAATGAAAAAACAAAATCTCATCTAATCGCATTCAAATTAAATTATGATAACCTCATGGCTGTCACACGAAAAGATGAATAAAGAACGCTGATTTAATATGTAGACAAAACACGGTATTTTCGAGATAAGAACTTTCGTGTAATTCAAAGCTAAAACGATCTCCTCAAATACCAGTGAGACGGAGTGACTGGATCCTTGATCCTTTATGCCAAATAAAAACAAAATTTTCATGCAATTGAAGTATACACTTAATATTATTGTTCCTAAATGACAAAACAATTACAGTGAAGCGCTAAAACATATTGAATATAAACCACTCTTAGCTCAACAGTGTTCATTAATTAGTGATTCCCTCTCAATGTATTGATTTTTTTCGTATAGTATCAGAAATGTATATCGGTTTTAACACGACTCAGAAGTTCCATATTTGATATGTTATACGTAGTCATAATCATCGGTATTTACCATTTAAAACAACATAAAAAACATGCATTCGAGAAGATAAAGGCGTTGTCCCAATGCTTTCTTTTGCAACGTATTTGTAGAGACTTTGTCTCATGTGCATTTACTCCGTATCCTTTCACTGTATTTTTTAAATCGTTAACTTTGCATACTCTTCTGAAGACTTCTGACCCTGTCTTCTTTCATTACTGATCTTAAATAAACATTAATCATATTTCAAACCAATCACATATACAATTGTACCTGTGCAGTATTAAACGGTTGTCGATCGTCGCTTAATTTATAACATGAAGACTTGTTATGTTTCCATCCAACAGGACAAGTAGGTCTACAACAAATGAAAAGGGTGCATTAGACAAAATAGTAGCTGTGTGAACAGTTTGTAACAATCAAAATGAAGATATAAAACACTGATACTTCTGTTTGTCTAATTTCTATCCAGTTTTCACATTTCCTGAACGGTGTGGAAACATTTGTTCTCCTCCCTAGAGAGGATAGCAAGTTTCGTGAAATTTCCCGCCAAATTTATTCGGAATATAATCCTCGGTGTTTTTGTCCAGTCATTAGAGAAACAATTTCCACAACTTAAACACGTTAATTATGAAATTTCTCACATCTCGTTGAATAAATTTTCAAAAGTTTAAAAGCTCGGCAAGCCTCGCGTTCAAACATTTAAAAACTCGATGTGAGAAATTTCATAATCAACTAGTTCTCGTTATGGAGACTATATTTCTCTAATTTCTAGCAAATTTAACCAATGTCTTACCAATGAGATCAAAATATCATCATCTCTTGAGAGAGAACCACCGACGTTTAAGTTCCTGACAAATCTACTTGGAACATAATCATCGGTGTTTTACATTATGTCATTAGATAAACATTTTCTACAACTTAAACACATTATTTATGAATTTTCTCACATCTTTTTAAACAAATTTTCAAATGATTAAAAAGTCGACAAGCCTCTTTTCAAAACATTTAAATTTTATCTAACTCGATGTGAGAAATTTCACAATCAACTTACTTCTCGTTGTAGAAACTATATGTATCATTGTTTTACACCTAAGATAGCAATATATGTCGTGTTATTTTACCCCGAGTAGTAACGAGGGGTAACAAACGACGATGATGGCATGATACTAAATTATTTCAATTAAGACAATAATGGTACATTTTTGTACTGAACAGACATTTGGTTACCACATTTGGCTTTTCTAGTAACTGAATGAACCAATTACGTCAGAAAAAAATCTAAACATGACAACCGAACCAGAAAATTTTTGTTCTTTGAACATGACTTCAGTGGCCATGGTCGCCTTTTTTTCATGCCATCAAAATGGCAAAATATTTTATTGCGTTGTGATTAAGCTAAAATTATCATTTTTCGAGTGTTGATGATATGCTTATCACTTTTTTACACCTCTAGTGGTCTGAAAGCGTTTTTAAGTATGTCATATTAGAAGCGTAAGTATATACTTGCTATAGAGTATGTTTGCTTTTTAAACTTCCAAGTACGAAAAATGTACTCGGAAGTTCCATTTTTAACATTTTTACCTTTTAAACAACAATTTCAATGTCATTATTTTCAAGTCTTATTTCGATAAATAATACTTTACGATTTATTTTATCGTGAAAAAGAAGCAAAGAGCATTAGCCTAATATAATTCCAAATGCTATAATTTTTGCAACATCCTATTTCATTGGTCAACGTCACGAACAAGAAAGAAGTTGTTTCGCCGTCAACTATTTTTCCCATTAATACGCTCCGAGGACAAATAATGAAAAAAGTGCAGTATACGGTTACGTCAAATTCAGTTAAAACATTGATTTGAATTTAAAGAATTGTAGTTATAAGAAATAAAAGTAATTTTGGAGGAGTTTATTGATGTGTAAACGCGGTCTATCACTCACAAACTTTACACTTTATTTAGTTTGTGAGTGAGTCGGCCGTGTTTCCTCCAAAATCACTTTTATTCCTAAAATATTTTTTATGTAACGCTGTTACAACTTTTAAGAAAATTATGACGTTTTAAACAAAAAATTTTACAGATGACAATATTTGACAAAAGTAATCAAAAAGTAAAAATACTCCTAAAGTACACATCAATAATAACTAAAAATGTTGCAAAGGAAGAGAAAGAAGAGTGTCCAATGATTCGATCAGTGTGACCTGTTATTAACAAATAAGTTTTTTAAGTAACATGGCACTTAATACACACCTGACTTCACATATATACTTCTGATTTTTGGCAATTTTCGTTGCCGCCTGCATTATTTGGTTCCCCACCATTCCAGTTTGTAAACTGGAAGGGATGTTTACTATTTGCCCAGTACCAATCTCCCTCTTTGACATCATCTTTTCCGCCAAGCCAATAACCTTTAATATATTCATACATTTGAACTAAACGTACTATGGCAAGGTTTTCACAAATACACAAACACCCCACCTTTACGCTTGTATCATAAAGACTATATAAACATACAATGTTGTAATAGCACTATGGCAGTTAAAATTATGCATGGGCTCAAAGACACCTGGATGTAGAATTGCTCGAAAATTAGCAATATTTTCCACTCAAACCAGTGCCAGTGGACGTCTTGAACTTTCTATGAACAATGCTAAATGTTGAAGGCCTCATGGTGGCAATCAAAGCGTTGTTACATTGCCTTGTTATGCCATGTATTCGTCTCATGTACATCTACTCCATATCCTTCAATTGTTTATCATACGTCTTTATATCACGCAAATCGAGTCTATTTTCAAATAATTTTTGAAATCTTAAGGTTAGTGAGGACAGCTGTCACGTGATTAAACCATAAAAATGGCGGGAAAAAATTAAAAATGTTCAGAATGTAATGAAATTTGACAGGAATGTTACTGGGCATGCGCAGAATCGAACTTTGGTTTTGAAAACATCAAAATGGCGACCGTTGCTATGGGAACAGAAAATGGCTGGAAATTTTCAAATTGCTCCAAAATGATCGAAATTTGACAGGAAGGTTACTTAGCATGTGTTAATACGAGTTTTGGTAAATATCAAAATGGCGACTGTTGCCATGGAAACAGCAAAATGGCGGGAAAAATTCAAATTTCTTCGTATATAATGAAAAATGGAAATAAACTTGAAATTAGGTGAGAAAAAGGAAAATAATAGTAAATTAACACAATAAAAGTACTCAAAAAAGGAAAATAACATTTATAAAAATTAAACAAGATAGAGATATAGTAGTGAAAAAAGTAAATATTTACACAAAGGGGAAAAATGGTAGAATAAAACTCGAAAATTGTGGGAAGAGAGAATTCACCCTAGAACAACTATAGCAGTCTCCCCCTTCTCAACAATTAACGCAGACGTGATAGAAATACTGCCAGAACAAGCCACTGCTGATTTCAGTTTTATAAAGATCACTCCCTAGAAGTTTGGAACAAGAAGATATGAGAAATAGCAACTCATTCATTTAGTCAACGCCATCCAAAATATATCTTTATGCAGCATAATAGGTCATTCGGTCAAAACGGTGGCCAATTGGAAATACAAACTACTTCCGGTCCCGCTTGCGCGCTCCTTTATCTCTCTATAGGACTCCTGTGGGGTCATGTGTCGAACTATCATAAAATATTTCACAAAATTTTAATTTGTAGATGATTTTTTTTGTATTTATGATTAACAGTAGGTAAGAAAGTTTCCCTTCCGGTTTGACATGTGTAACCTACAACTTCCTGTTCTAGTCAAGTGAAGACCGTATACAGTCATATGACTATTTTAGTTTGGTATTTGTGTTACAAGCACAGCAAGTGACATCACTTCCGGTTTTTGTGACGCCAAATTTTTTTCAGGGGAAGAGGGCAATGTTGTCGACTTTGAATGTTGCATTCTCTTAAAAGCCTGGTTTGCTATGCTGTATATTTTGAAGATATCGTATAAAGGTATATATTTAAGTAAAAAAAAAGGAAATTTTGAACTCGGAAGTTTTTCTGAATTTCACTTTTATGGCCCTCCAGGGGGCAAAAAGTGATAAAAATCTAACCTCAATGTGCACATAATTGGGAATATTAGCAAAAATAATTGACAGAAGTGGATGTATTTTTAGAAATACCTTTAAAACAACAAAGACTTATAGTCCAAACACTCTTTTTACAAAAACAATGTACAATTGTTTTTTTATGTGGTCAAAAGGGGGTAAATGGGAATTCGGACCATTATTCAGGGGAGGTAACTTTGACCCCATTTATCTCAGAAAAACGCCTGGAAAGGTGGTCCAATATTTATACCAAAGAAAGGGTATATATTCAACAGTAATATATTTAAAAAATAGCCATTTTGAATTCGGAATTATTTTTTGGGGTCAGGTGTCCTCACTAACCTTAATTCGACCTGGATTAGATAAAAAATAAAATCATTTGTTACTATGTCCTTAATCTAACATCTACATTTGTAGCTACATTTTGGCCTATGGTATTCTTCAAGGAATTAAACTTTGATCCGCAAGTATTCGTCGCCAAAATGTCCATAAAACTAGTACTAGTTATGAGAGTTCTAAGTTGCAAATTATATCTATAAGATATATTCTTATATTGTATTCATATCTCGTTGCTTGCAGGCACTGAACTTGTGTCTAAAAACAACAATATACTTTCAAGCGACTGCATAGCTTTAATGGATAATGGCTGACATAGACTGGCATTCAATCACAATTTCAACAATGTTTCATTGAACTCCATGTTATTGGGTCCAATGTTTCTATTTATCACTTGCAAGAAGTGTAGATCTTTTAAATGACCATTTTGAGTAATCATGTCGGTCAAATTTTTACGGGAACGATCTAAGGACTAGTGTCACTAAGCACTGTTTTAAGTTGTCAGTTGTTTCAGTAGAGATGATTTTAAACTTTATTTAACACAATGAATTTTTTTCAAACATTTGACAACGGCATCCGCCGATTATATGATTCTAAATTCTTGAATAAACACGATGATAAGTAATAAAGATATTTCTGAAATGTATGTACCTATATTTTCTGTCAATGTTGCTTCCCTTTGTAAATAATCTGTTTCTTCTTCTGACTCTACCTCTGCCAAATATGCTCCATAACTTTTACAGTTGCGCTGTTTGAAAAATAACACAAGATTTACCATTATACATAATTATACGAGTTGCATTTTAATTTTGATTTTTCCAATTGACCGATTTTTTAAACACTGAAGAGTATAAGTTGACGGAGTGGCCATCTACAGAAACGATATACATCACTTTTCTGTGCATGTGTTTGTTTTATGATTATTCAGTCATTTTCGCTGTTGGTTGACTGCTAGTACCATATAATATTATCAACCAGGGACTTTAATACTTTGGTGCTTGCCCGGAACTGAACATTTAAAAAGTTATAAAAACATACACTTAACCAGTTGGTCTCTGTTGAACCTATGTGACATTATTATTAAGTCTCCAGAATAAAGTTTGAAGACTTATTGCTCTTGCTCTGTTTATTTTTATTTTCTTCTTTTGCTTTTACAGGAAGGTGATTACCTATTAAAAGATGTGTAACAATATTTTAAATTTTCAAAATAAAAAAGGCAAGAAATTTCAAAGAATTCCAAATTGGATGAACTTTACAGAAAGGTCGTATAGGAAGCGATGAAACTATTTTTAGGTCAAAAATTATCAAAATGGCCACCGTTGTCATGAAAACAAAAAACAAGGCGGGAAAATTGAAAGTGCATGAAACTGGATAAATTCATAACAAGTGTAGAAATAATCATTCTTAGGTAAAAAAATTTTCAAAAACGAGACCATTGCGACAAAGTGCTCCAAATCAAATTGGATGAATTTTCACAGAAAGTTGTTTTTCAATTTCAGTCCCCTTATTCTGATATGAGGGTTCATTTAGGAATCCTTTTGTAATTACAATAAAACACAGTCAACTCTTGCATATATTATCATTATTATAACATTTATTATCATTTTTCAGATGATTAATTTTAATCTTTGGAGACATAAGTGATGATCTTCAGAATTAAATTTTACTGCAATTTCTATATTTACATATTTTATATTTGTCTACTATGCCATTTACAACTCCATCGTATCATATTCTTTACAACTATACAAAAAAAGAATAAATCGGTAAAAAGTAATTTTGTAATCCGTAATTTTAGAATTATACTTTATCAGAAATTATCAAAATATTATATATAAAAAGGTATATTCTTTGTTTGTAATTTTATTTGTATAAAAAGGATATTTCTCCTTGATTATCAATCTTCTTATTTTGTTCCAGTTACTATCATCGGGGCAATAACAATATTACGGAACAGAATTGTCAAGAGCCAAAGTCTAAGAGGCAAATAGACAAAGCTGGTGTTAAACCACATTACAAATTGTCAACCGCAATGGTTCGGACTTTGTACAGGATTTGAAAAGAAATGGTATGTTTAACCGGTTTTGTGATTAAACCGGTATTTGTCATTTAACATTTGTACTATATACATTTGTATTAGAGATGCATGAAAATTATTTTCCTTTTGTCATTTTTTTTCACATTATGATTTCATTTTTGCCCATTCGTTTTTATTTTGATACCTTATACTATTAAAACACTACCTGTGCGAAATCCCATGTCTGTTCATCAGTACTAAATTTATAACAGGATTGTTCGAAATATTTCCATCCATTTAGACAGGTGTCTGTAAAAGTAAACATATTTTCTATTAATTTATTTCTTCTACAAATAATTAACGCATTTAAGTACAATAGATATACGTAGTGATAGAGAGGTTTCATGCCTTATGATATACAAGTTCATTAGCATATTGATATTTGCATGTTATTTAGTTTGATTGTAAACATTTTTAAAGTTAACGCTAACAGATCCTGGACTTTTAGTTTTGAACTTGAAAGTTCAAATGAATTCAAAATGCAAAAAATGAGTTTTAAAGTTGATTTTGGCTTAGCTATATTTAAACACAAAAATGTGATTTTTTCTTTGCATTATTTTGTCAAGCTATTTGCCCAAAAGCCAAGTGACTCTCAACAATATACATGTGTTAAACAATGCTGTATGAAAATCGAAACTATAGATATTTGACGGATTTAGAAACTGATTGCACATTTACATGCTGCATAACAAATTTTGGAGAAGAGCGCATCACACGCCAAATATGAAATTATAAGAATCTCGGTATTTACAACCTAGATCAAAGCGTGTGAACAGGTTAAAAAATGACAGACGTACGAAAACAAAGATAAATCTTTGAATTTTATGTCAAACTCAGGCGTACTAATCCACCTTATGGTAATAAAATATCATAATGTTTTTTTTAATTTCTTGATAACATACCAAAGCATGTCTTTCGGGGATTACCAATTGTTCCTTCCGTGCATATGCACTTGTGGTGTCCATCTACAAGTTTACATACGGTGTTCTTTCCACATGGCGGACGTTGTTCTTCGACAAATACTGGTTTACCATTGACAATCTGACATTTCTTTACGTGGACGCAATCTGAACTTTCTATTTGTTCTCCAACCTGTTTGAAAAAAATATATTCAAATAAAGAAGGGAAAACAAAATAAGACATAGCAGGGAGATTTTATATTAATAATAATTACAAGTAAACTACAAATTTACAGTGGGATTACACAGAATATTAAATAAAATGTACTCCATACGGATAAGAAACACTTGCCGTTACTTACGACGTAGTATGGTGAGATTTTAAAATATGAATAAAAGTTTTCCGATTTCTTGGTTTTTTTTTTCATTTGATTCGTGGTAAGAATAGTTTCCGCTTATCGTTTATTATTATTTCTTCTAATGGATTCAGTAACTCATAAAAAGAAAAATCATTTAACATCATTATCTTAGAAGATTCCATGTAAAAGTAGATAAGTTTCAAAAGTGACAGTAAAGTAATCGTAAGAGATAGCAATTTCCCGTTATTTTTAAATGAAAAATACTTCGAAAGCAAGGTCAATGCTACATTATAAATGCTTCCTTCAACATTACACCATAACAAAATCTATCCTGAATACTCACCATCTGCCGTTCCAATTTTTCACCTTCCTTT
This sequence comes from Modiolus philippinarum, assembly GCA_002080025.1. Taxonomy (NCBI): domain Eukaryota; kingdom Metazoa; phylum Mollusca; class Bivalvia; order Mytilida; family Modiolidae; genus Modiolus; species Modiolus philippinarum. The sequence continues at coordinate 29,263 of MJUU01036947.1, read as the reverse complement.
TTCTCCTTCAGTCCCAGAGAACGTGATTTCTTGGCTCATGTTTGGTTTTGTTCTTCAACATTTATAGCATTTTAGACTATGAATGAGGAAAAGACAAAGTACAATTCGACTACCCATGCTGGCGATATTTCGTCGAAAGGATGGATGGTTAACCAAGAATGATTAAGCGGCTTATTAAACATACTCGGATATAACTATGAAAAATGAAAACTTACTGGTATATATTCGCCATTATCAGTTTGACAACCACACTCTTCAAATTTAACGCATTCCTTGTTGCTTAGTACATATCCTTGTTTACATTCACACCCCTCTCTTGGTGTCAGTTTACAGTTGTCCGGGGCTTTTCTGTCTGTACACGTTGCCGGACAAGCTGATATCATTGATTTGTAGATCGAATTTGCTGGACAAGGAAGAGCTGAAAGCAAACGATTTATTTTATGATCTCAATAAAAAATATACAAAACAACAAAAGGAACGCACTCCTAACGTATATTTCTATGTACTTTTTAATTCAAAAGCAAATTTCTCTCAAAATGATTGTCGAAATATTTTGATTTTTTTACACATTGTTTCACTTACAACGAAGACAAAATGATGAAAAAAATGATTTTTTTTCTTATTCTCAAAAACCAGTTTTTCCAAAAACAAATAGAAAAATGATCAAAAAGGAAGAATTTAGAACTTTTGTCCCTGTAAGATGTTTTTAAGATGTTTTAAAATTTAATGTTTTTGTAACAACAGACAATACAACTTCTGAACAAACCCAAGCTCAGAACAGAAATTCTTTGACTTTCGGATTTTTTACACATTCAAAAGAAACTGTTAATTTTTACTTTAATATGAGAAATCTTTCAACAGAAATCGACTTGTTTGTTCGACATTTGATGGACATATTTCAATAGACCCGAGATTTTATCAAATTTACACATACCGAATTTGTCGGACTGTTCACTCGCAGTGTGACGTGTGCCTGTTTTTAAGGGTTCACACTGTAGGTGCTTTATTTTTTGTGGTGTTTATTTTATGTATTGTTTGTTTCGTCTTCGACGTTTACGTTCTCTATCTGTATGTAATTCTTATATTGCCATGCATTCTGGGTGTAGGATTTTGGCTATTGCTTCGGTATTCCTTTGGAAATTTATTGAATTTTTAAAAATATATAAATACATAAACAGGACTGATCAGGCTAAAATGTCAAGGGAGGTAAACAGTATTTAACAAATAACTAAATGCCGAAGTCAGTATTTAACAAGTGTTGCGTCTATTCTGTTGTTAAGTATATTCTTAATAATGATTTGTGTCCTTCCTGTTTTTATTGCTTGCAAGTGAGTCTGTTAAAATACTTTAGCATTGTTGTAATTAAATCAAATATGAAGAAAATTGTACCGAAATATATCAATAACTTGAAAGCAATTGTTTGTCATTTGTTAATGTATTATTTCAATTTTTTTTTACCTTGGAACTATCAATGATACATGGCTACATTAAAAATGCATGTTCAATACATTATATGTCCATTAATAATAGGAAAATACAAAACAAACTTACGACATCTGTTTTCATTCATCCAGTGTATTTGTTGGGAATATTTGCAGACTCGATGATAGACTATTACCACGCAAAATGTTCCTGACGCGGTTAATAATGTTTTTCACAAATAGACATAATCAAGTTGGACTTATTCCGGAATTTGTGAGAATTTTTCAGAAGTATGGACTTACTGAACATCTACTGAATTTTGTCGACTCTGGACATTTTTACAAAAGATTTCATGGAAGCGTGTTGTTAAACAAACTGTGCTTGAATTTGAGGAAAACGCTTGGTTACGAAGAATGTCACAAGATCCTGACTTTGTTCGTTTTACGAAAATTCATAACAATTTGAAAATTATCTGCTTGAGTAAATTGTCTATTACTCATCCGGAAATAAAGACCGACTTACAATTCGTACTCAGATTGATAGTATCTTTGCGTGTAAATACAGTAAAAGAACTTTGTCATAAATGTGGAAATTTTTACAATGATGTTGCTACTCACATAACACTGTCATGTTTGTGCACAGCTGATTTACGAGATGAACTTTGGTGTTTCATAATTAACGATATTGGTGACATTATGTTTAGCGTTTATTTACACAGCTTATCCGACTGGAATTTTTTCCATACACTCGCTGGTGGTAAAATCGATTATGATTTGCCTCAAACAGAACTGTTAGAATTTCCAGTAAAATGTGTTAAATTTATTCATAATGCAGCAAAGCTATAGTACACGTAGTTCTATTCCGGATTCTATTAATGGAGCATGAATCAATTTAACCCTGATTTAAGTAGTCTGATTCTGCTTTTGTGACTCTATAACTGTGTATTTTTTGTTGTTATATTTCTATCTGTTCTATATGTTTATATGCTACATATTAATACTCTTCTTAAGTGAAGGAAATAAAGAATATAATAATGAAGAAAATTGTACCGAAATATATCAATAACTTGAAAGCAATTATTTGTCATTTGTTAATGTATTATTTCCATTTTTTACCTTGGAACTATCAATGATACATGGCTACATTAAAAATGCAAGTTCAATACATTATATGTTCATTAATAATACGAAAATACAAAACAAACTTACGACATCTGTTTTCATTCCTCCAGTATATTGGTATACCCAAATTTTGACACTGATCTGCATACGATTGTAAGGATTCACAAACTATATCTGGCTTATCCGCGAAAGCACAGAAGTCAATAAGACAGGAGTCGTATACTTCCAATGCTCTTGTTTCGTCAGCCTCAATACATTTCTTGAAAATGCTGGACATTTTATTTTTGGGATAAAGTAAGCTACAATGTGAAGCATCAGCCTTTTTTCGTTGTTCCGGTGTACAATGATGAAGATCATAATCTTGCTTACATCTGAAAAGCAGTATAGTTCGACGTTTATGAAACAGTAAATTAATTCGTTCAAACGTTATAAAGCTCCAAGAAAGATATGTCCAGACATGGAATTTACTAGGGATGACTGTCCAAGGAGGATTTTCCCATCATAAAAATCTGTACAACTGGGTTGATTTTTATTGAAATGGTTGTATTCCAAACGCATTTATACCAGGCAATATTTAACACTTGCAACAAATCACTGAATACCAGATGCGAATCGTTCAGATGATAATAACGACTCTTGAAAAAGTTATTATAACTGTAATGAACAGAATTGATTTTAATTCTTTATTGGAAGTCACATCTATTGTTTCTGATATGATAATGATATCACCGATGCGCACAGGCAGACAGTATAAATATTGAAATATATTTTTACACAAAAGCTTAAAGCATTTGATAATACCTAACATAATGTCAAGATGAAGACTGAAGTACATATTTTATAAGCATTTACATCTTGTGTACATGATTTGTTCTAGATCCATTAGTTTGTTTTCCATCACACAAAAGCCACATAATTCATATGTATTTGGGAAATAGGCTTACACCATCACAATGTGGTATTTAATACAAGAGACCGGTTTAGTAGGCATGTTGCTCAAGGCAGTATTAATAACAGAGATCACAAATATTGTTGTGTATTATTAAGCTTCAAATATTTACATGCTATGAAGTTTACAATATAACAAATACCCAAATTTCAGTCAATTCATTCTACAGATGACCAATTGGACAACGTATATCTCTTCATAGCATATAAATACAAAAAGCCGGTAAATATTCCTGCAAAATAGCAACTAAGGTATAGCAGCAAAGATAGCTAGCCTTTTTAATAATCTAATTATGCAAAAAAGAAAAAAATAGCTTTTCAAAGGAAAATGTTTTTATCCATGGAGTACTGACCTCAACCTAGAATTAACAACAATGTCCAACCTTTAAACTTTTAGTTTAGTTTCTTTAAATAATTGATTTAATACTACAATTGTCTTCTCTATCTGTACTACGGCTCGATAATTAAACCTTATAACAATTAGATATACGACTTACTGTTTTAATATCAAATCCGAATCATCTGGAACTTCGTAACTATTTCCAATCAACGAGTATTTGTTTTTATCTGAAGATACGTCTTTGCCCTCTTTGGTTTTCAAGTCGTCGGCCAAGTCATTGCAATTATCACATAAGCCATGTACATCGTTACCGAATTCTTTTGGAATAGTTAAATCCATTTGATGGGCTCCATCAAACTCCAAAACTGTTCTGCATGGTCCTTCTAATCGGATTTTGTTTCCGGTTAAGTAAACGTTTACGGCGCTGTCTTTATAAGGCAAAAACTTTTGTATTCCGTCAACCTGAAACACAGTATTTTTAACTAAATATTTCTCAAAACGTATTATATTGTAACGTTATTCTTTGCTAACCAAGCTAAATAATGCAATTTGAATAAAATACTTAACAATCAATGTCATTATTTTTCTAGTCTTAATCGATTATTGTGTTGGAATAATGAAGTAACTAAGGAAAAAAAAATTTATAACATGAAAATGATGCAAACAAAGTTTCACCGAATATTAAGTATTTTTTGTAATATCGGTTTTCGATCGCACCTAATAGAAATTTCAAACATTTTTTTCTTATTTCAAGATATTAATAAAAAAAAATAAAATAAATATCACTGAGGCCGAAGTGCGTATCGAGAATTTTCTTATTTACGTCAATGGCATTTTATTTCTATAGATGCGACTCGATTAAATGCTTTATTTAAGTAAATAACAAATTGACTGCATTAAGGTGCACACATTTACGTAAATAAGGCACTTAATCGAGTCGCATTTATAGAAATTACATGCCATTCACGTAAATAAGGATAAGGAAATTTTCACGTCGCACTTCGACCCCGGTGAATATGATATGTCGCTGGTCATCCATAAAGCACACCTTTTTCAGAAATGTTTACAAAAAATATATCGGAAACTCTAACAACATTCGTATTGTTTATCTTTCATGTAAAATAACTAGCAGTTTCATATTAAAGAAGCTATCTGTTGACCAAAAAAATCTATAGGTCACCATGTAATTAAGGAAAATATTTTTAGTCTAACAAATAAGAAATTTTTTTGAGAAAGGGGAGCTTATTCGAGGCAATCTGAATTAAATATGGCGGTAAATATTTGTCAAATAATTATCTTGTTACAACGGAAAGGACGACAGAAAAACATTACCGATTTAAATCAAGTCCATTCTGCACAAATCGAATTCATCGCATATTAGTTATCATTAGTATCAATCTACCTTAAAAGGGTCAAATACAGTTTCTACAACGAGAACTAAGTTGATTACGAAATTTCTCACATCGAGTTAAATAATTTTGCAAATGTTTGAAAACGAGGCTTGCCGAGTTTTTAAACATTTGAAAATTTATTTAACAAGATGTGAGAAATTTCATAATTAACGTGTTTAAGTTGTAGAAAATGTTTCTCTAATGACATAAGGTAAAACACCGAGGATTATGTTCCGAATAGATTTGATGGGAAATTTCACGTTAGTTGTTCTCTCACTAGAGATGAGAAATATTTTTATCACACCGGTCAGGCGTTGGTTAAACTTGCTAGAAATTAGATAGGGTTTGTTATACAATCAGTATACGTGAAAATACATACGTAGAAATTTCTTTCTCGGTGGAGTCGATAGACCTTCCCATTATATTTGAAGTCAAGCAGCCTAATAAAGGAGACTTGAAGATTATTATTTCTGTATTCATGCTTTCCTTCGATGGTTATATTACAGTTTGGCTTATTTATTGTCGCTACAGCATATTTACAGGCTCCCATGAAATGGATCCACTGTCCATCAAACGTTCTATAATGAGGATCCCCAAAGGCAGAACATGTACAATATGGATCTGAAAATGATATATATTAGTTTATATTTACATAGATATGTTCAGAGTCTAAATTCCTTAATCAATTTTTTTTTAAGTTTTACGGTTTTCTTATAACATAATGTAAGCTTTCAAACGTATTTCGGTTTATGACTTTTTAAATGTTTTGATTTGATCTCCACATAAGTGACCTCAGTTATCGAAATGGCTACCCACAACTTGTGTTAGTACCGGTATTTCTTATTGTGCTTTCCATTGTGTAAATATAGTATATCCTTCCGGATCAAGTGGATTACGATATTTCTCCAGTTCGAGATGGTTAAAGTTGTGATTTTCAACATGCGAGCTTTAGCGAGCATGTTAAAATCAGAAATTTAACTATCGAGAATGGAGAAATATTTTAATCCCCGAGCAAACGGAAGGATATATTGTTTCTCCAATAACTTTTACTGTGTTTCAGGTTCTTATTCAATGGTTCAGCACGCGGTTGTCAATGTTTGTCGAGCTATCTGAAAGCGTAGTAACGATGACGTCACAATAGACTTTATGAATGAAATGAAACGTTGCGCGAAACATCACGCAGAAATTTAACCAACGTGTGGATTAAAAATAACACATATTTTCAACCAACTGGGTTAACACGCTAAGAATTGGAGAAATCTTATTTCAACGTCATACTTAATGGTTCTTGGAAAAAATGCCGTAACATATAAATTACTATGTATAAACTGAACAAAGAATTTAAAAGCCAGTGAAAAGCAACTTTTCAAATATTCTTTTCCCCCCATCCTGTATTTTTATGCAGAAAATTAAATTCATACAAAATTAATCTAAAAACCTTATTTTGTGTTCTAATCATTTATTACTGGCACTTCAATTCTGATTCGTTTATTGCCAATATTTTTAAAACTAAGGGGATCATATTCAAAAAACACCAGTCATCATAATCGCGAATAACTTTGATATTTGAAAAAAAATCAAATGATCCGTCGAGTTTTTAATTTAATTTTTTTCCGTCTTACTAACAATGAATATTGACTGAAATTTTCTTAAAACTAAAATATAAAATCTGTAGCTTTCCAGATATCCATTGGCCTTATTCCCTATTTAAATCTGAAGTTCAAAGATGATCTGTTCATGGAATCATTTGTGTTGATTGATGATTGCAAAAGAAAAACAAAAAGTGAACTTCATTCAGCAAAAAAGATCGATAGTATCCCAGAATGTAGTCTCATGTAAAAGGATAATTATGTATGCCTTTAACTCTATTTGAGGCATTTTTATGTACAGAAATGAAACTTTTCATGATAACTTAAGTACTAGAAGACATGCATGGGAAGCCCTAACTGAAAAAGAACTGTGTGATTTTCAGGATATAATAAACTAAAGTCGATTTTCAATTATCGACCTCAGAAGATATAAGTGATGATAAATCAATGAATTCTCCTTATTGTTTCAACTCAAGACTGTTAAAAATGCATTTTTTCAAAATATATTTACTATAGCATTCTTTCAATGGATTTCCTTCCATTCCAGGCTTACAGGCACACTGGTAGTGACCGTTTACAGATTTACAGGCGGCGTTTTTACCACAAGGTTGTTGTTTTACTGTTACTAATTCTGCTCCTCCATTTTTACCTTTCTGACATTTTGAAACACTAGTGCAGTCTGAACTTTCAATTTCCTTTCCAAGCTGTAAAGTAACAGAAAAATATATAAGCTAACTTTTTTACGAAAAAATGGACATTTAACGATTTATCATATTAAAATACTATATATATATAAAGTATCAAATAAAGAAAAAATCTTGTTCTTTATCAGCTTTTTGTAGATTTCGATTTACGGTCTTCCGAATGTTTTGAATTGATCTGAACTAAATAAATATAAGAAATTCGCCGTTTCAGAAAATAAATGATTGTGGGTAGAGCGTACACCAAAATATTATGACTGGTCAAGAACGTAAATAACATAACGTCATTGGTTGAAAATCGATTGTTCGTACACCAAAATTTCAAAGACAATCTCTGTACCCACAATTCCTCAGTTTCTGAAACGGCGAATTGTCACATGCAAACTAATGCACAGGACTTCGATATTTGTTTATTTACATATGATGCAATATGTACGTGCACTTAATATAAAATAACAATTTGATGCTTCAGTTTATCCATGACCACAAAGTATCAATGCATGTTCAAAGTTTACACTGTCAGGTTGTCTCAATTTGTATCAAATATGAATTGCCGTGTTTGTAATCTTTATTTACTTTCAAGACAATATTGTACACACATCTATGCTACAATTATGTTGCTTTAACAAATTCCATATGTTATCCGCATTATCTTACTGATTGCAATCATAAACTAACAAAAAATCAGAAGTTATTGTTATAGGATAAAAAAAAAGACGTGAAATCATTTTATCATATTCATTACATGAAAAACAAGAGGCTCTCAAGAGCCTGTATCGCTCACCTGGGTCATGGCTGACACAATAAGTCAAAATTATCACAACGTTTAAGGTTCTCATTTTCAAATTTGTTTATTGACTGTTTAAGGGTCTCATTTTGAAGTTTGCTGATGTTATATGATCCCAAATTAAACTATGTTCCCCACAGGTAGCTATTTTTGATGGGGCGTAGACCAACTGTCACTTTTCTTGAAGACCATATTAGGATCATTGTGCCTCACTTTGGTTCCAGTTGGCATAGTATTTTCAGAGGAGATCTTTAAATGATTTCCCATGGGGTCCAAGGTTAAACAATGTTCCCTGCTGACTGCCATCTGCTATGCGGACATGCCAGACACATTTTATGAAGGGGACCAAGTAAGGACCATTGTGACTAAGTATGATTCCAATTGGCCATGTACTTTCAGAGGAGAAGATCTTTGAATATGTTTCCCTATGGGGTCTAATGTTAAAAACATGTTCCCTCCTGGCGGCCATCTAGGATATGATGTGGACTTGCTGAAAACATTTTTTAAAAGGGGCCACGTAAGGACAATTGTGACTAAGTTTGGTTCCAATTGGCCCAGTATTTTCAGAGGAGAAGATTTTTGCAAGATTGTCCAATTTTGGACAAAGTTCCCCACTGGCGGCCATTTTGGATGACGTGCAGACTTGCTGGACAAAATTTTTAAAGGGGACCACGGAAGGACTATTGTGACCAAGTTTGGTTCCAATTGACGCAGTGGTTTCAGAGAAGATCTTTGAATGCTTTCCCATAGGGTCCAATGTTAAACCACGTTTCCTGCTAGCCAATCTTGGATATGATACGGACTTGCCAGACATTTTTTTAAAAGGGGCCACCTAAGGACCATTGTGCCCAAGCTGTTTCAGAGAAGAGAAGAAGATGTTTGAATGAAAAGTTTACGACAGATGGACCACTGGCACAGTAATGGCAAGAAGATCACCATGGCGTAGCCATGCAGTTCAGATATAGAGTTATGCAGGCATAAAAGCTTAGCTGCTATTTCAATAGTTATTTGGAAGAGACATTTGCATGGTTGGCAAGAAGAATTTACATCTAGATACAATATAAAACTATATACAATTATTATTAATTTGTGAAATAAGTATAGTTTATGAAAGTATTTTTGCAAAAAAAATGTAAAAGTTTGTATAAAAACACTTTTTTGCTCTTGATTATGGAACAAATAATTATTTTTAATAAAGTGATAACAGGGAATTTCTTTTAAACTTAAAAGAGAAAAGTAAAATAAAGAAGATTTGAACACAGAATTTAAAGGGAAATAACTCATAACCATATGGCATTGAAAAAAAAATTTGGTGAAAAAGAGTCAATAACTACAACACAGGCAGTTGGATTTTCTTCAAAATTTCAGAGTATGTAGACCTTTATATGCTGAACATTTTTGCAATTTACACTTAACCTCTATCAGTTACAGTTTTTGAAATAAAAAATAAAAAATGCATAAATTTTGAAAATTTTACGGAAAATGGGCTGTAACTCTGAGACGGGTTTTCCGATTTTGTTTAAAATTGCAGGGCAGATAGATCTCGTCATTTTGAACAATTTTACTTCTGTCAGATTTTTTATATCTGCAACGATTTTTGAGTTATTTGCCAAAAACAGCAATTTACCCCTATGTTCTATTTTTAGTAACAGTAGCCATGTTGTTTGGTCCTCGAACTAACCCAACACATTTGTTAAACTACATACCTTGGTGAAGACCCAGGCCAAGTTTGGATTAGATTGGCCCAGTGGTTTCAGAGGAGAAGATTTTTGAAAAAAAGTTTACGACGGACGGACGGACGACGGACGCCAAGTGATGGCAAAAGCTCACCCTGGCATAGCTAGGTGAGCTAAAAAAAGTCATGTAATGCTTTATCTTAGTTCATTGCTTCCTTAGATTGGGAAAGGGTGTTCTATAGGCAAATTAAGGTAGATCGGTAGTCTTCCGCCATTTTGAATTTGTTATTTATGTTGTTGTGGCATTATCTGCTTTTTAAATATGCAAATATTTTTATTTGTAATAAATCAATCAATATTATATCCATTACACAAAATGCAAAGGACCTACATGGACTTGATTTTACATGTCTTTATTTAATTAGACGAGGTATGGTAACTTGATAATTAAATAAATTGGAACAGGATATTTGAAAAAGGGAGATAATCTTATAGAAATATTTTACATGGATATCACTATGAAAATTCACATTGTATAAATTTTATGGAAAACAAAGTCGGTTACCCCCATTTTTCTTTATATTGAAAGTATGTTCAAAGGGCTAACACATAAATAAAGTAGAAAAAAATCTATGGAATAGTTTTAAAGAAATCAACAATATACCTGTTTTTCCCTATATATTCATAAGAAATATTTGATTTTTTTTATATCAGTTATTTTAAAAAAAACAAGCACGGTGACACCCCCCCCCTTTTTTATATTTTTTCATTTCAGTGCTTATATAATAAGGAAACTTTCCTGTAAAAATAAAAAAAATCTATGGAAAAAATTTGGAATACCCATCTACCTTAAAGACATAATCTTCATTTTTGCCTTCGCTATCCTATGACTACATTAATTTAAGGCAGAATAAACCACCTGCATTCAAACTTACAGAAACAACTTAACTGCAGGGACACTTTTCAGATCATTTAGTAGTGAATCTGGCTAGTAATTGAAAAAGTTTCTATAAATACTTCGGGGACAACAAATATCAATTA
>MJUU01036947.1:0-17726 GCA_002080025.1 Modiolus philippinarum | reverse complement strand
AAAAAAAGTCATGTAATGCTTTATCTTAGTTCATTGCTTCCTTAGATTGGAAAGGGTGTTCTATAGGCAAATTAAAGACATAATCTTCATTTTGCCTTCGCTATCCTATGACTCAATTAATTTAAGGCAGAATAAACCACCTGCATTCAAACTTACAGTAACAACTTAGCTGCAGGGATACTTTTCAGATCATTTAGTAGTGAATCTGGCTAGTAATTGAAAAAGTTTCTATAAATACTTCGGGGACAACAAATATCAATTACCTAGGAGAATAATGCCATGCTATTACTACATTTGGGTCCTTCTGAAACCCATGGTGGAACTGGCAACTTACCAGTGCAAATGTTTAGAGAGTTATAAAAAACAAGTATAAAAAGCAAGTATCTGAATCGTTAGGGGGAGAGTACTTCAAGATATGCTACTTGCGTTTTAGAAGGTAATTTATATAGCACTCATTTAATCGAATGAACTATATCAAGCGATGTCCACTCTTTTCAAGCCTTGCTCGTTGCTGAGATGTCAAAAGTTCGATATCTGTTGTTGACTAAAGTAGTTTTGTAAGGATACTTCAGATTCTTTGGACTATGTTTTTTTCGATAAATCTAGCTTTAAATCATGGAAAACAATGTTAATTAGTGAAAATGCCACATATTCATATACAAGTATAATGTCGTCTAATTAGAACATGACTTTGTATAAACTAGAACATGTAAAAACATACTGGTATATATTCTCCGTTATATTTACAACCACATTCTGCTTCTGGTACACAAACTGAATCGCTTAGTATATATCCTTCTTTACACTGGCATCCCTCAACCACTGGACGTTTGCAATTTTCGGGGGCCTTTGGGTCGTCACATGTGGCAGGACAATCTGACATTCTTGGATTATACTCTGAATTGTCTGGACACGAACGAGCTAAAACGACACAAATTTAAAAAGAAATAATATTTTTGGAAGAAATATTACAAAATAAACTTCCATTTATATTACTGATAATGTGAAATAATATAAAAAGTTTGATGTTGGTAAAATTGTATCGGTAATAAAATACTGGCACTTCTTTGCGTGTGTTAATTATGTGTAAATTAACATGTACAGAATTTATTGTATCTTTATACTTTAAAAGAAAATAACACACTTACGACACACGGATTTACTCCGCCATTGTATAGGTATTCCCAAATCATTACACTGTTCAGCATAACTCTCCAGACCGTCACAAACAATTTTACTTATATCGGAACTATTATGAAATGCACAGAAGTCATAAAGACAAGAGTCAAACGATTCCTGTGCTCTGGTGGGATCAGCATCAATGCATTTTTTAAATTTACTCTCGTCTTTATTCTTTGGATTTAACAATCGACATAAAGATGCATCTGCCTTTTTCCTCAGTTCTTTTGTGCACAAATATACATCATGCGAAGGAGTACATCTGTGAAACAAACACAAGAAAATGTGTAAAACATGAATGAATCTATGAGCAATTTCTTACTTTCACGTTTTCATCTACGTTAGAATATCATTAAACAAATTTGAGTTTATGCAAATATATACCTTACATTCAATTGCACCTTAGTTGTTAATGTCGTCCTTTTCATTTCCGTGCATTGTGGCTGTCTCACGTCCTTGTTTTGTCTTTGTTTTTCTCTATTGTCGTTTTTTGCCATGTCTGTGGACTTCGATTTTTGTAATCGTCACTTAGTTTGTTCCTTCGGTATTCTACTGCCGTTGTTGCACCACCCGTCATATATTAAATAAGAAAATACCAAAGTTGGTGTGAATTTAATTTCATCATATGGCCAATTCGACAACTTATGTCTCTTCAGTGCAGATAAGATCATGATATTTTGAAATCCATAAACCGGAAAAAGAATATTTAAAAGACTATCCACCTCTGGTCTGTGAGTAAAACTGTTCGTATGCATCATGTATCAGTTTAAAGGGCATAAACAGGATTTGGTTACAGTATGTGTACGATAGTTCTTTATGATTTCTAAACCAAATCGTTTGAATGCAATTCTTTTCGTTGGCTGTAGTAATCGAGAGAATGTTATAATATCGTCTTAAATTTTTCTTACAAAGTATTTTTGATTGTGTACCTCTGATATTTTACTATATCGTCACTGGCATCACAGCTTTCTATTTCCGTATTCCCGTTTCGCCGTTGTATATTTATTGTTAGATTATTCTGAGAAATACATGTATAATATTCAATTTAATTATATGACACTTAATTTGTAAATGGGGGGGTGATAAAAAGATAATCTAAGAGAGTTGTCAAAAGATGAAGTCAATGAGACAAATAGACAAATCAGGTGGAAACCACCGAAAAATTGTCGACCGCAATGTTCCTGACCCGGTATAGGTATTTCAAAAAAGAAATGGTGAGTTAAAACTGGCTTTATGGCATGAAAAACTTCCCCTTCAAATGCGGTAGTGTCTGGTAGAAACAATAGTTAATTTCACAGCGCAATATGAAACTATTCAGTTGTTGTTCATTTTCCGTCGGCTGCATATATTGATTTTTTGTACAATAAAAGAACTTTCTCGGTGGTAAACAATTAACTCTAAAATCCAGTATTTAAGCACACATTTTCGTAAGTCAACGTGTAAAGGGAAAATATTATTTACACAACACAAGAATATTTGATTAATAGTGACACTGCTTTCAAAAGGTAATTTGACAAGATTGTTTGTCATTCATAATTTACATGTATGAAGTATTAGACATTCACATATTTTTCTATTACAAGTGTAATTTTGTAATGATATTTGATGTTGATCACTATTTTTTCATTCATGATTTATGTAAAAATGGACTTTTACCTATTTTGCAATTACGTATGTAGTTTTTGTAATCATTTTTGATGTTGATCACGACTTTTAAAATATAGAATTATCTAGGGCTACCGGAGATAAAGTGACAAAGTTAATTTTTTTGTGGCAAAGGATGACTCAATTTTTTTTATCAGCGCTATCTGTATGCAGATTTTACTAAGACAAAATTAAACTGTAATATACATGCATTATAAATGACAGAATTTAATGAAATTTTATAGAATTAATAACACAATCAATGCCATGTAGTACTAGATGTGATTTTTCGAGAGTATAGGGGTACAAAAAAAAACATAAGAAAAGCTTACTGAGTCAAGAATAAATCTGAATCATCCGGAATCTCATAACTGTTCCCAACTGAAGTATACTTGTTTGTGGATGTAGATACATCTTCACCTTCTTTTGTTCTAAAATCATCTGCAACGCCGTTACAGTTACCACAAATTCCTTTAAGGTCTTCACCCCATTTCTTTGGAACAGTTACTTTGAAGATATGGTTACCATCAAAGTCTACAGACACTCCACAAGTGGTTAAGTCCAAAAGGAGATTGTTACCAGTCATATACACATTGACGACATCACTGTTATAAGGTACATACTTTTGAATATCATCAACCTGAAACGAAATTAATAAAAGTTGTTAGAGTAAGCAAAAAAATATATAGGAAAAAGGATCAAATAGGAACTTATGACAGTAAATTATAATGAGCGAATAAACAGACTATGTAGTACAAAATGCTACATCATGCTTATTCGCCATAAGAAATAAAGCAGTTTACGATTTCAAGCTTCCGTTCACCAAAATGCAGGTTTAGATTTTCATATTTGTAGGATTGTTTTTGCTTCCAGTGTTAAACGCAAAGAACGCGAAAGTTAAAATCCTAAGAAATATAACAATCATATAGTTGAATAATAAGCAATCTTCTAAAATACTAGTATTTATCAATCAAGGATTAGCATATACACCCAAATCACGTCACTTTCAGTGCGCATTAACGTTTACTGGGTAGAGGGCGTTTCCGACGGGTTTTCAGCTCCTGTCATTTTAAGATTTCATAGGAAACAAATATTCTTATTATACTCCGGTGGTGATCATAGTTTTTTCAATCATACACTTTACTTCGGAGATATTTTTTCATGTTGAATATAAAAACATTGAAGTTAAAGACAAAATATTATCTTGTTTCTTTTTTTTGAACGCAAGATGGATTTTAAAAGTAGTATGTATTGAGAAATATTGTCACGAAGTCTTAATCACTCCTTCATAACATTTGAAAATAATAATCCGTTAATCTTGATCAAATTCAAACGAAATAGAAAGTTTCTTAAAATGTTTTCTCAAGAAATACAACAAAGTGCAGACATCAAGATTTACACATTGATATATTCAAATGGTAATCGGGGTATTTAGGTTTATATCAATATGTTTATAATGTTCGTCTACGACAATCTGCAAATCCATTGCTACAAAGTCAAAATGCACTATATAAAATAGCTTTCTTCATTGTTGAAGACCTTATGGGGACTTCAAGATGAGGAACAACAATAAAAGCATTTTTTTCAGTCACTTAATCTCAGTTGCTTGTATTTGTATACCCAGTGAACATTTTTACCATATCCATTAAGTTTTATTTTTCTTTTAAAAGACCACTTCCGGTGAAAACTATGGAGGCGATATATATGGCCTTTATATTTTACATAAACAAGTCTCAAGTATGTCACTTGCTTGCTATTTCCTCTGTATTCGTGTTTGGCTTCCACCGAGAATCCACATTCATCATTTTGATAGGATGTTAGCGTATATTTACATGCTCCCTGGAAATGTATCCACTGTCCATCAAATGTCTTGTAATGGGGATCTCCACTTCCGGTACATGTGCATGTTGGTTCTAAACGTGAAATACATTCATTATAACCAAATAATAATTACTGTTATATCAACAAATCACATATTTATCAAAATAGATTTTTCTAGCATATTTTTCTTAAAAAAACAATGTTCTTTTTTCTTATTGAAAATATTTCAAAGATATGTAAACAACTTAAATCTTTGCTCTTACCTGGAGGTTTTCTCTTCGCTTGTACTTCGCAAATCGTCAAATGTTCGCCGTCTCTTTGTATTCTAACAAATCTGCCATCTTTGCCATCTGGGCAGGTTATAGTCAGAAAACTAACAGGATTGTCTAGATTGTGGCAACGTGTTATAATTCCTGATTCAAGTTCATTCGGCGAGTTTATAACTTCTGTAACATTATAAGCAGAAGAATAAAGTTTACCTGCGCTGCTGTATCAGCATTCTGTGTACACAGAAAGATTGTTGTTTTTTTTTCATTTTCCAGTTAATTTTTTTATCATAAAATGTGCAGATAGTTGGCAGAAAAATCCATTAAATTGTCAGTAAAGTGACTTAGTGCTTTGCTTTTTTGCATACTAATATACTCGCAGAGATAAAATGGTAAAGTAAAAATTCTCGGGATTGACTAAATGAAAGATTCTCCATATAGTACATTCCATAATTTGGTAAAAAATGAAAACGCGGAAGATTGACATAAACTATGGAGAATGATAAATACTTTTGTAGTAAAACAGGTACTCCAATTAAGATGCGCTATTTAGTATCATTTGGTAAAGTGCTTGACTGCTCGTCCAACGGTTACTGAGATCGATTCTCGATAGGACGTGCCAGTAAATTCCGTAATAATAGCTCTGTCCTTGGCTGAATTTTGACTTTTCTGTTTAGATCCTTTTGGTTATTTGTTCTGTATCAGATTTACACGTTTTTCGGTTAATGGGTCTCCAAATATTTGGTTTGATCTGCACTGATGAGACATAATTTGTCGAAATTCGCATGCCCAGAAAATAAATTAACAGTATATTTAGTATTTTATTATTAAATAACAAAGTACCGAAATTACTGCGAATTTAGTTTCTGAATATGGCCATTTCAACAACTTATGTGTCTGCTGTCTAGATCAAATCAAAATATTTTGTAATAAATATGCCGACATATGAGTAAAAATTCATGCGTTCCGACTACTAACCATTTATTCGTGTTTTTTTTTTTTACTAATTTACTGATTCAGCTTGTTTCATAGATAACATTGAAAAAATAAAAGGCAATTAGATATCCAGTTCTTGGTGTTCATTACTTAAGAATTACAATTTCATTAGAATGACTTACCAAAACATTTCGTTACAGCTAAACATAGAGAGGCCAAGGCCAGGATAGAAGTCTTCATATTGACTGTCGTTAAAGGTTTTCATAATCATTCAACAATCCTGGTTCTTTTATATCAAAATTTTCGTGATGACAGCGCAAACAATTAGCTAAAAGTAACCTATATTCAACCTTATTCGACCTTATTTAATATTTTGATTCAATCCTTTTCAAAAACATACAAATAAACATTAAAAACACACAAAAAGATAAATGTGTTGTTGTTAAAAATATGCAACATCTGCATACCAGTCAAAAACAAATAAATTGTACAAATGTTAGATTATTAATTGCATTGACATGCAATTTTATATATCCGGAATCTAACATAATACCGTATACAGTTCTGTGTTCTATATACTAGTATACAACATTGTGTTTCATGAAAAGACAGAAGACTTCATAAACTGGATAGTTTTGTGTCCCATCAATTGATCAAATAAATTCACAGTCGGTTTTGTGAGAGTTCACGCAATGAAAATGGACTGTAGATGCCCATATCAACTGTAATTGCGACAGCTCAGGGGAATAAAGCTTTTAAAATGAGATGGTTTACGTGTAAAACACCGTAGTATATAAATCTTATACTATACCCCATCACATGTAAATAACATAAATGCAGTTGATATTAAGGGAACTCAACAACTTCGGAAACAACTATGTAAAAAAAACTCCTGAAATTAACTTTGTAAAAACACCTTGGCATCTCAATTATGTGACAAAATAAGGAATATGGAGTAAATGTACATGGGACAAAATACTTACAAAAACATAATGAGGTTGAACATTTAGCACAAGGCTTTATATTTGTTCCTTATATTGAAGTCGACATAAGGCCTTCGAAAATGGGCTAACACGCATAAAAAGTTAAGAAAGCAAGACGGTCCCTATTGCCAGCTTTAGTGAGAAGTCCCGCCTTGCAAGACGTTGAACAACAGCACTTTAATAATAGAAATTTTTTTCGACATTTTAATTGTATTCTTGATTTCGATAGAAAAAAATCGTTTGTTTGCTTCATTTACATAATTATTTAAAATTAAAGAATTGAATTCTATATTTTGTAGTTTTAGGGTGGACCGCAGCACGTTTTAAATGCAGCGCGCTAGCGATATTTTATTTTATTCTTCATAACCATATCAGACGTTTCGGCCATTTGCCTTCATCAGTTCTCACTTTGTTCCACTATTGTACATGGTGGCCTTTTTCCATTGCTAACATTGACAGAATGTTTCATTTGTGTTCTATGGAAGCATTGACGTCACGGAAAACAATAGTATCACTTTACAATTTCTCAGCTTCTATGACATCATAAACGAAACTGTTGGAAGAATATTTCATTTGTTTTATATTTGCCCCCCATGGTCTGATGGTATTAAACTTTTAAACCACTGTCCTTCCATATGTTTTCTATCATTAGGTAATTTATCCTTTATCTGTTGAATGACTTGAACAGTCATGTCATGATTTCCAGAGTGGTTATATTTATTTAAATGTTCTGATACTGTTGTGTCTCTGTTGTCTGTTGTCATTTATATCAGCAATGTGTTCTTTTAACCTATCCTTAAGTGATCTTTCCGTCTCTCTAACATATACTTGTCACATGTCTAACATATACTTGTCACATGTCTAACATATACTTGTCACATGTCTAACATATACTTGTCACATGTCTAACATATACTTGTCACTTGTCTAACATATACTTGTCACATGTCTAACATATACTTGTCACATGTCTAACATATACTTGTCACATGTCACATGTCTAACATATACTTGTCACATGTCTAACATATACTTGTCACATGTCTAACATATACTTGTCACATGTCTAACATATACTTGTCACATATCTAACATATACTTGTCACATGTCTAACATATACTTGTCACATGTCTAACGTATACTTGTCACATGTCTAACATATACTTGTCACATGTCTAACATATACTTGTCACACTTCTTATCCTCTCTTGTCAAGTTTTTTTGTAATTTTATTTAATTTCTAATTAACTAAAATATCAGCTAAATTTCTGTCTCTTCTGTATGCCACAATTGGTGGCTCTATGAAAATTTCTTTTAATGTTTTGCATTTATAGAGTATTTCCATCCTCTGCTGTACACTATCACGAATATCGGGAAGTAAATCGTTATATGTTATTACTAGCGGTACTCTTTCTGACGAATTTCCTGCTTTTTCTTTTCTTTGCAGTAATTCCTTTCTTTCCAGCTTGTCTACTCTTTGTAGTTGGTTCTCATTAAATTTTCCACTATATCCCCTTTTCCTTACTTGTATTTTTGATTGTTGTCTGTGCCGTTAAAAGTCACATCGTTGTCACATATCAATTTAAGAGTTTGTGCTAGCCTTTTTCACATTTTTTGGATGGCATGACTTTTTGTGTACATATATGTGCTTGTCAGATGTATTTGTGTACAAAACTTTGGTAATTCGGCCTTTTTTGTAATTTTACTAAATTATGTCCAAAAATTCAATACTGTTTGAATTGTACTCATTTCAACCTTGATGTTTTCTCCAAATTTCATTAGTTTTTGGTCCCATTGTCTCATGTAGGTATATGCAAGGTTTTTGCCTAATTTTGAGCCTATTGCTACAACATCTGTTTGGAGAAAATTTTTCTTCAAAACATTTGACATTATTTCCTTCTAGTACAAGCTTCATTATTTTAACCATACCCTTTGATGGAATTTCTTTCACTTTTCTGGCATTCATTTCTTTTTCATCTTCCTTTAACCTTCATTCCTAGGAATTGAGGGGTATAATTTAACTAAATCAAAACAAAAAAGTATTGTTGTTTTTTGGCAATGGTTGTTTCATCCGCGATAGTTTATTTAAAAAGTCTTTTGTATCCCTAATGTATGTTGGTGTATTGTATACATATGTATCCAGTTCTTTTTCAGCAATTTCTGCAATCCTTTCAGTGGGTGATCCGATCCCGCTAATGATGACTCTATATGGTTTATTTTGTTAATGTACTGTAGGTTACCTTTTATTTTTGCAGTGTGTGGGTATCTTGGAATTAAATAGTTTTTCATGTCCTCAGTTATGGATCCCTCTTACCAATGATTTAATTTTTTCTTGATTTCATTTGTTGCATCAGTTTCATTTTCAATATATGTATCACTGCTACTGGTGTCTCTTTCTAGATTCTGAAAGTACTCTTCCCATCTATAATAACATTCTCTTATCAGCTGGTCTAAAACAATATTGTAATCATTTAGAATATCTTTAAGAGCTTTTTTCTCTTGTGTTGTTAGGTAGTTAGAATGGCGTTTCTGAAGTGCAAATCAATACACATTTATTTGCCTTTATG
Organism: Modiolus philippinarum; assembly: GCA_002080025.1. NCBI lineage: Eukaryota > Metazoa > Mollusca > Bivalvia > Mytilida > Modiolidae > Modiolus > Modiolus philippinarum. The sequence continues at coordinate 8,329 of MJUU01036947.1, read as the reverse complement.
ATGAGGAAGGAAAAACATTTTTTCACTTCTACCCCATAGGAATAAATATTTTAATGAATTGTTTTAATCACACAACAAATATGTAATTTTACACAGTCACACATACCTACTTTTAACAAGTATCAAGAAGTGATAAAAATATAACCCCTAGATGCTTTGTTTTTGGGTCGTTTTAACCTGGATATGGGATGTTGTCTCCTTGACGTTTACCCCATTTCCTTTCTTTTTCATAACTTGTAAATGGGAAAGTACACACAGGGAAATTTAATATTAAAAAAGAAAACATACTGTATGTATATAGGTATTGTTATATGTATAAAAAGTCAAAGTTCAAATAGACCAAAACAACTTGTTTGTGTACGATGTATGAATGAATATCATGCACATCGTACAACTATAAAGAAATCACAGTATCTAATAAGGATGTGACCGTTAACGATACATTTTAAAGTCAAGTGACATAAACGCTATATTTTAAGGGTGCGATCACAATGGACTTTAACTTTCAACTCGAATTGAATTCGAAATCAATTCAAATTAAAACGCTGATCGAGTCCACACACCATTTTCTTCATTCGTGTTTGAATGCACACTCCGATTTGCATTGACTAATTATGTTCAATTCCTTTAATTCAATTAATTACTCAGAAACTTACTTTTACTAACTTAAAGACCTCAAATATAAACAAATACCGTCAAATATGAAAAATACAAAACCAAATGGAATCTTCTGCTCATGTTTATTTAAATCATTTTATTAAGCCTACAATGTACATATATCAGTAAGTTAATAAATGTATTTTTTTTTGTTCTCCATACGCAAAGGTTCCCTTTTACATTGATCTTGTTTCAGATATGTGTTTACTTTTATTATATAAATACCAATTAGATTGTATTTTAAAAATTACCTGAGATATCAATAATATATTTTCTTCATTAACTGGCGACGGAAGTCGAGACGTTTATTGAAAGTCGTTTGATCACCTTGATATTACAGAAAGGTAGCGTAGGTTCGATCTTTGGACCGGATAATGTTTCCAACCTTAAACTTAAACTTCATCTAATATTTAGGTGAAACAAAACAGAAGATCAAAGTTTAGCATACGACATACGAATGAATATGCATAAAAATTAATGAGGTAAATAATTCGGGGTAAGTCAATAATTTGAGGTATATTATCCGTTAAAGTGCTTTGAAATCGAGAGAATCAAAGGGTAGACAAAAGAGAGATGGAATAGTCCAAGGCATTTACAATAATTAAAGTGTCTTGAATAACAAAAGAAATGCTCACAACAGATTCTTAATTACATTTTAATGCTTCACGAATCCTACAAATACATTTTGGGATCAACGGTTCAATTTGGATTGAGTAAGACGTTCACACAAAGTCAAACGAAAAACAGTAAACGCCACTCCTATCATCATGGGATTATTGCATGATTTAATGTATTTTTTTTTCTTTCTTTTTTTTATTAATATTATCACATATGCACTAAAATTATTATAACAAAGTTAGTAAATTTATTTTCAGTATTATGGTATTGTGGTGAACTTCTGACGCAATTTGATTGTGTCATCTTATTATTGATACTTTACATTGTATTTAAAATTTAATGCATCATCAAGCAATAAAATTTAAACGTCACTTGTTTTCACATTGCGCTAACTTTCATTAAGGTTTTCGTCCTTTTATGAAATAAGATAGTTTTTGATTTTTTTTAAATTAACATCTTTATTGTTTCAGACACGAAACTAATAAAAAAAAAGTATCAAATAAACGAGGGAGTATGCCTCCATTTCACCAACAAGGAATTCAGTATTATACCAACTAATCGTAAACCTTAAATTTTATGATGTCTTCACCAGTTGTTCGTTAAAATAACATATTTAGAATTTTAATAAAAAAATCGTTCAAACAGTTTCGCTTCGCTCTATTCGCCAGTTCACACTCTTAGAGCTTTGGTTTTCTGTGTTGTGTGGTATTTTTCTTTATTCTATTTTGATTTTGCTTTCGTTCATAATGTTCGTGTTACAGATTTGTCCTTGTAATTGTCTAAATACTGAAGAGTTTAATGAATTTTTATCAAACCTTTACCGTGGTAAAAATGTTTTTTCATCGCTTTTAACTGTACCCAAGAAAAAATTGATGGGTGTTCCATGGAACACTTGTGTCGCCTGCACTACAGAAGTGCCATTTTTGGTCCAGTGAAGCTCTGAAATATGAAAAATTAAAATTTTACTTATAATGTGCATGTCTAGATTAGGAGAAAAACAAATTCTGCAAAGGAGTATGTACAATAAGAGGCATATTTGGCCCCCAGGTCTAGCCGTATTCTCAAATTGAGTTTTCCTTTAAACTTTACTTGGTATATCACAGTTGATATACTGCTTAAATCAAAATTCAAGTAAATTGGTGTAGTAACGTCATCAAATCCTAATTGTGACGTCACAAATGTCATGCTTCTTCTAGATTTAACGAAAATCGACGCATTTTCGTCAATTTTTTGGTCATGTTTTGGCACAGAAAGCACAGAGCGCATGCTTGTGCCAATGAGATTTTTNATTTATTTCCCTTCAAGAATTTACTCTATCCATCATTTTCCTCCATTCTTTTCAAAAATGGTCCGTTGCTTGATCTGAAAGTCGCCGTTTCTCCCGAAAGGGTCCGTAACGACTAGTCACCGTGTCATTGGCACATGCATGCGCTCTATGTTTCCTGCATTGAAATATGTAAGGATTTCGGTCATTTTAGTCAATTTTATGAAAATGCGTATATTTGTCGAACTTTGGAGTTCATTTTTATCTACTAACAAAATAGACTTTGGCATTACCTGTCATAGTTTATTATCAACTGATATTGAATTATATTTTGAGACATGGTTTTATGAAATATAAGGGTCTTAATTTTAGGGGCCAAATATACCCCTTACCGTACATACTCCTTTTGTTAAGAATATGAATTACAGTTTTAAGGACTTGCAGATTAACAATCTGATTTAACATATGAGCTTAGTGGCTTGGCAAACCTCTAGAATCGGTAAAAAAAATCTAAGTATAATGTGCATAACCAGACCTGATATACAACATATACTGAAAATTAGGTTGGAATCTGACAGACAGTTGTGAAGGAGTCGAAAATTAAACCAGAGGCTCCCAGGAGCCTGTATCGCTCACCTGGCTTCAGTTGCCACAATCAAGGTAACATTGTAAGTTATACAGTTGATCTTCAGTTTCTCAAACTTTCGTAGCTCAAACACCTCCAATATCTTGAACTGTTTTTAAAGTCTGATCATGTTTTACTATATTTCTTTGTTGGGCTTTTTTGACAAAAACGTTCTTGCTAAGAACCACTTTCGACACCAGTTTTGAAGTCAAGATGTCATTTTGAAAATGACAGTCAACAAACAATTTTCAACATTAGTTTTGAAGTCGCAACATCAATATCTACTTGGAAATCAAATTTCATTGAAATCGGACAATGTTGAATTTTCCCGCCTTGTTTGGCGGCCATTTTAAAAATGACAATCAACGAACAATTTTTAACATCACTTTTGAAGTTACGACATCAAGACCAATTTGGAAACCAAATGTCATTGAAATCGGACAATGCTGAATTTTCCCGTCTATTTTGGTGGCCATTTTGAAAATGGCGGTCAACGAACAATTTTCAACACCAGTTTTGAAGTCGCAACATCAATATCTATTTAGGGACCAAATTTCATTGAAATCGGACGATGTTGAATTTTCCCGCCTTTTTGGCGGCCATTTTGAAAATGGCGGTCAACAAACAATTATCAACACCGGTTTTGAAGTCGCAACATCAATATCTATTTGGAAACCAAATTTCATTGAAATCGGACAATGTTGAATTTCCCGCCTTTTTTGGCGGCCATTTTGAAAATGGCGGTCAACAAACAATTTTCAACACCGGTTTTAAACTCGCAACATTAATATCTATTTGGAAACCAAATTTCATTGAAATCGGACAATGTTGAATTTTCCCGCCTTTTTAGGCGGCCAATTTGAAATTGCAGTCAAGGAACAATTTTCAACATCAGTTGTGAAATTGCCACAGCATGGAAAACATTTTATCAATTTACACTTTACCTTCATCTTCTGTAGTTTTGGAAATAAAAGATGAAAAATACGAAAATTTTAAAAATTCGGTGAAAAAAGGGCAATAACTCCTACAAGGGTTTATGGATTTTCTTCAAAATTTCAGGGTGGGTATATCTTGATATGCTGAACATTTTTGCAATTTACAATTGACCTCTGTTATACTTTTTGAAATAAAAAATAAAAGGTGCAAAAATTTTGAAAATTTTACGGAAAAAGGGCTATAACTCCGCAATGGGTTTTCAGATTTTCTTCCAAATTGCACGGTTGGTAGATCTCATTATGCTGATCATTTTCACTCCATGTCAGATTTTTTATATCTGTAATGGTTTTCGAGATATTAGCCAAAAACTGCAATTTACCCCTATGTTCTATTTTTAGCAATGGCAGCCATGTTGTTTGACCAGCCGACTAATCGAACACAATTTTGAGAAGCCATACCCTGGTGATGATTCAAATCAAGTTTGGTAACATTTGACCTAGCGGTTTCAGAGGAGAAGATTTTTGAAATTGTTGACGGACAGACAGACGACAGACGACGGACAGACGACAGACGACGGACGACGGACTCATAGTGATGGCAAAAGCTCACATGGCCTTTTAGGTTAGGTGAGCTAAAAAAAACAATTAACAAATGAGCTATTTTGGCTCTGTTAACCTCTGAAATCTGTAAAATCAAAATTTTAAATATTGGGTGCGCAACTATATCAAGTAATCAATGAATTCTGAGAGGCTGGTTGGAATATGATTTACAGTTTTGAAGGAGTTCCACATAAACAAACAGAATTAATAAATGAGCTATTCTGGCTCAGTGAACCTCTAAAACTGCAAAATCAAAATTTTAAGTGTTAGACGCACAACTACATCAGGTGAACAACATATCTTGCAAGTTTGGTTGGAATCTGACTTATAGTTGTGATGGAATTGGGGATTAACAAACCATATTATCAAATGAGCAATTTTGGCTCTGTGAACCTCTAAAATCTGTAAAATCAAAATTCTAAGTATCAGGTGCACAACTACACCCGGTGAACAACTTATCCTGAAAGTTTTGTTAGAACCTGACTAGCAGTTTTGAAGGAGTTGCGGATTCAAAACCAACAGACTCACAAATGAGCAATTTTGGCTCTGTTAACCTCTAAAATGTGCAAAATCAAAATTCTAAGTATCAGGTGCACAACTATACCAGTTAAACAACATATCCTGAAAATTTGGTAGGAATCGGACAAGTGTTTATGAAGGAGTTGTGGATTCAAAAACTGTCGGGACGACGCAGGACGACGACGACGACGACGTAAGACGACGGATAGTAATCCTTATGTGTCGACTCTGCTTACAGCAGGCGACACACACAAAAAAAGAAAATGCAAATTGATAGTGTTTTCCATGTTTTTTAGTTTTTCGCGCGCTATAAAAATCTCCAAATTTTCACACTTTTTGTCTCTAGTGTAAAGGTCAAATGCTTCCGACATTTTGTTTCAGTGTTATCGGATTGTTTTTGGCATTGAGTATTTCAGAAAACACTTTTCATCTTGTTTGATTAACAAGAAGAGTAGAAAGCAAATTGATATGAATGCATTTCGAACGTCGATTCATAAAGATGAAAAACTGAAGTCATCATAAAGTTTTTGTTTCATGATAACCACGATACAATCCTAACAGACATGCTTTAACAATTTCATCACTTTTTGAAACATAAGCAAACGGATTTTCGGCCATAAACACATAACGTGAACATCCCAATAGTCGGCGTCCTGACATGCGCAGTAGGTTTCAAGTGTCATCATTGCTTCTAGAATGTTATCCGATTTTGAAAAATGCTCTAATTTTTTTCAACCTCGTACCTAAAACAAGGCATATACAAAAGAGAACCAGTGTCTGACTTGAGACCTTACAAAATAATTAGGGTTGGCATAGGTTTCACGCACTCTCCCTGACAACTTGAACAACCTACATGCAAATTACCGAATGTGAAGTCATGCAGATTTATGGCACTGAAAAGGCGAAAGTTTAGATGACCTGAATCTGTCTGTTGCCTCACCTGGTGTGGTTTTATAGCTGTCATTTGCCTTCATGAACGTTGACTTCTTACATTCGTTGATAAGTTGCCAAACACATCGATACTGGCAACTGATTTTGTTAATTCATTTCTAGCCAATGTTTGTTTTAATTTGTGTATCTATAGTTATTTTCTCAGCAAAATTTTTAGGAGTCATTTGGTTGTGGCGGAGATGTCTTAAAGTTTGTATATGAACGGTTTAATTTTGATGTGATTTTTTCAACTTCAATGCTATCTCGTGGCCACGACTTATTGTACCGCGGGAACGAGTTTTTATCTCGTTACCTCAACATAGTTTTCTTGTGGCCAGAACTTAGTATGTCGCTAGAACGAGATGGTATCTCGTGGCAACGAGGTAAAAAAATATCATATGTCCCTTCCATGTTTCTGTACTCTTTTGATATTGAAATTAAAATATTCTCCACTTTGACCCTTTATGACAAACGTGATACAAAGTGATAACTGACAAATGTTTCACATAAACATGCAAATAAGCATAAAGCACATGCAAAAAGCAATTAAAATTATGCATCTACGTTGATATCACTCTCCTCAATGCTTGAAATACTTACTACTGTAAATGAATACCGAACCGTAGCATGATAAAGGCAACATTAATGCAGATAACTTAAGCACGATAGACCAACAGAGAGAAGCATATCGTTACAATGGCACAACAGTGTAAGCTTAAACAAGAGGAAACTGTCAATGTGACAGCAAACCGGGTTTTCTTTTACATGGAGAGTATAGCTTACACATGGGTTGACCCTGAATATTTGAAATGTACTTATGATTTCCATTTATTTTCAATGTTAAACCTTCTACCAAAATACAAAAAATACCGAAGTTGCAGAAAAAAAACAGTAAATTTCGTTATGCTGTACACGTGTTTCATGGAGTAACCTCTCATCAGCAGCATTAAAATCAAATAAAATGGAAAGCAATAATCTAAAAGTAGTCAAAAAGAAGTACTCGTTACCAAATAACATCGAAATAGGAGGCCAAATCCAGTACCAAGGACATCTACCGAGTGCCATACAAGGAATGAAGCCTTGGTATTTTAAGGGGTTTGAATTTTGATAAATTAGTTAAATTCTATAAAACGCAAGGTAAATTTTTCATGTCAGACAAGTCTGACTATTGGGCTGGTTAATACCCTCGGGGACCTCTGGTCCACCAGCAGTGGCATCGACCCAATGGTTTCAAAATAAAAAAATGCCGATGTTGCAGAAAAAAAACAGTAAATTTCGTTATGCTGTACACGTGTTTCAAGGAGTAACCTCTCAAGGAGTACCAAAGTAGCCTATTTCTGAAAGTTCAGCAACTCGGATTTTAATCAAAAAGGAAAAGTACTGTGCACACCTCTGATACAGGTACAAATGATCTACATTATAAAAACTTCCAGCCTAGCTATTTAACTGTAGGAGATTTGTTCTGGATAAATGGGACACCCTATTGGTAAATATTTGACCTAAAATGATTGAGTTAAAAAACTGGTGATTTTGGCATTATTCATCAAAAATCAAAATCAAAATACCATGCACACTTTTGATATATATACAACTGATAGTAAAAACTTTCTTTCTTGAAAACTGTAGAATATTTGCTCTGGACAATGAGGTATCCCGTTGGCAGACATTTGACGTAAAATGACTAAGTTCAACAACTGATATTTTTGACATAAATTATTAAAAATCAAAATCAAAGTACCATGCACACCTTTAATATATTTACAACTGATCTGCTAAACAAAAACTTCCTGTCTTAAATACTGTTGGAGATATGCTCCGGACAAAGGGGGTACCCTATTGTTAAAACTTTGACGTAAAAATGACCGAGTTCAACAACTGATATTTTTTACATAAATCATTAAAAATCAAAATCAAAGAACCATGCACGCCTTTGATATAATTATGTGTACACTTTGTTCAATTACTATTATCTAAATTTATGTAAATTCTAAGACCGAAGGATTAATTCCCACCATCGTAGTTTTGTCCTTAGCTATATTTGATATTACTGAATATTCGGATTCGTTTGGTTTTATGCATTTTAACTTTTTTCTAAATTATGTATTTTCTTTGTTTGGATTCTAGTGCTGCTGGTGAGGAATAAATTTCCGAAATTGCCATACAGCTCATTAAAATTATTGC
>MJUU01036946.1:0-26860 GCA_002080025.1 Modiolus philippinarum | reverse complement strand
TTTACCTATATCGCGAACATGTCTGTTCTAAGCAAAGAAAATATAAATATAAATAGACAAAGAATTATATAAATTTATATGGAACGGTAAGGGTGATAAAGTTAAAAGAACTACTCTAATTAATGATTATGAAAAGGAGGGCTGAAAATGGTCGATATCAATAGTTATTTCAAAACTTTTAAAATAAAATGGGTACAAAGAATTATGCTTTCTACTTCGAATGACGATTGGGCGGTCATACCGAAACTATTTCTGAATAAATTTGGAAGAAATCTTCTTATATTTAAAATGAACCTTGGGAAAGAAGACATTCGCTTTATAAACAGAATTTTTGAATTGCCAAAATTTTATGAAGACATGCTCAAATGTTGGCTCGAGGCTAAAATTGTTCAATCTGTCAATCCGATACACTTTAGAGAAATAAGAAAACAAATTATTTGGGGTAACAGATTAATAAAATTCCAAAATAAGCCAGTTATCATGCAGAACTGGATAAACAGTGGATTGATATATGTAAATGATATAATTGATAGAAACGGAGAAATACGCGAAAGTTATATATTAAATAAACTTAATAATAAAACAAATTGGATTTCGGAATTGTCGATAATACGGAAAGCTTTACCACAAGAGTGGATACGAAAACTAACCACGGAAGAATCCATAAGGACAACCGTTTGTGTAAATAAAGATTTGATACATTTTAATAATAATAATATATAAGCATAGAAACAATGGATAATAAAGCTTTTTATAAGCTTTTGATAAGAAACAAAACTGAAATTAATATTGGAATAAAGAAATGGGAAAGAAAATTAGATTTAAAAGTTACACAAAAAAGACAAAATCTTTGAATTTATCCATCAAATATTACCACAAAATAACTTAAAAATGTATAAATGGAAACTGATAAGCTCAATATTGGCTACGCAAGAAAATCTGTATTTGTGGAAAAGGGTAAATAGTCCCTTGTGTGCACATTGTCAACGAATCGATAATTATGATCATTTCTTTATTAATTGTGATCGGTTAGTTGATTTTTGGGAAAAAGTATATGATGGTTTAAACTCAATTGGCTTCTCAACGAGAATTCTTCTAAAACATATAGTTTTTGGATACAAGATAGATGATAAGGATTATTGGCCTTTGAATGTTTTGATTACTTTGATAGGTTTTTCAATATATAAATCATTTTATGTTTCGGAACAAAGGAATAAAAATATTGATACATTTAACCTTTGCAAAAAGGAACTTATTTTCTACACAAACCTTTGGACAAAGATAGAAACTGCTGATACTGTTAACAGATTTAATAGATTAATAAAAACTTGTTTTCATATAGCATAACGTTTATAAGATAATATTCGAGTACGCCTAGTAAAGACAAATACCCCCCCNCCCCCCCTTCCTCACTCATAAACTTCTATGAACTGAGGTAAACTATTGATATTGATTTTAATTTTAATTACTGTAAAGAAAGGAATAAAATTCTCCTACCTTGTTTGGGTTATAACAGGTACATCCAAAATAAAAATAAGCAACCGAAACAACACGTGTACATGTATTAAAAATCAACTAAGTTCTTGACCTATCACGGGGCATGTTCCGGAATTATATGTACATGTATGTTATACATTTAGTTATATGATTTTGCCATTATGTTCTTTGTGTTTTTATAAAAATCATATTAATATGATTATAGGATTATATCATTTTGTGATTTGTATTTAAAATTAACATTAAATAAGTTAACTTGCCTCTGTGATACCCTGATCACATAGGCACTAATATTACAGGGTACTTTGGTAGCAAAGCTGTAGTTATCAAAGTTACTGTTAACAGCTATATGTGCAGTATTTTTGTTGATCAATAAAAAAAAATAAAAAAAGGGAGATAATCAATTTGATTAACTTCCCTTGTTGGGAAAATTAGGTTTTAGGCATTAAAAAAATATTATTTTTATATATCAATGTTATTGATATTATGTATTTTTCAAGTAAGATTCATGATTAATAGACTGATGCTCTGTATTTTAAATAATTTTTGTTTTGGTTTTAAATGAAAATTTATCTAATATTGCAGATGAAAATATAGTTTTTCCTTTGAATAAAATTTCTAATACATCTGCTTTCCAGTATATATAGTTTTAGTTTCTTGTTACATTTGTTGCAACTAATCTTCAAAAATGACAATAATAATCTATATATACAAGTTACAGAACTTAAGAAAAAATATACATCTATGTGTATTCGGTAAATTAAAAAAAGTATATATATATATATATAGATCTACATGATGTGAATAGTGATTTTCATACGTATTGGCTCTGCAACCTAGATAGTAACTGTCTCATTAATTCTTTTGTATAATCATGTTCAAATGAAATAAATTTTTCATTTTCTTGATGTGAATATGGCATTTCTTCATTCATGTAATTTTCACGTGTATCAACGGTCTCGAATAGTTTTCAATTCTACGGTTTCGGTTCATATAATTACTTCTTTTTGATTGATAATGTGAGGATATATAGTCATCCCTTGATTTAGGAGCGTTATGATTTTCATATGTATAATGATATTTATCACGGTCATTACTTCTGAACCCATATCTGAACCTTTGATTACTTTCGGAATAGCTCCTTTGCATGTTATACGAATTGTTGAATTTGTTGAATTTGTTTCGAGATTGATTCCCTGATCTATTGCTATTTTGATGTTAACTTTCTAGTTTTAAAACCAATAAAGGGTTTAATTTCTGATTTATGTTTCTAACTAAGAGTGGAACACCACCATCAGGAGTAAGGCGTATACCATCCTCAAAATCTACTTGTGTCATATTAATATGATCAATTACAGTAAAATTAAGTTCCACTGTTAAATCTCTAAGTTTCAAAATATACTTGGACCTCTTTGCTTCAAATTTTTATCTTTCAAATTTGTTTCTATAGAAACTTGGTAGAATTTCTCCCACCATTATTTTACAATCAGGAATTGAATTTTTACACAAGGTGATTAAATCTTCATTTTTTGTTTACAGTTGGGTGCTGACGCAACATTCCGTCAAAGTGCACTCCTAAAGCGTTCCTCGAGTGCACTTCGTGTGCAATTGAAAGTGAGTCCATGACAGCCTAGAGTGAACTTGTGACCACTTTCAAGTGCACTTGAAAAGAAGATGCGATCGCGGCAGTGATCGCAAAGTGCACTTGAAGTGAACTTCGTGGCATCTTTGGATTGCTCTTAACGACTGGTCAGTTAAAAACACGTGATATTAGATCTAATATGACGAAATTAACTTAAAGCAAAAAAGTCCCACAAAAAGTATGAAAACTCGACGACTTAAATAACTAAATATCGAAGTTACTGTGAATTTACTTTCTGCATATGCGCATTTCGACAACTAATGTCTCTTCAGTGCAGATAAAATCTAAACGTTTGGAAGACCAGAAACTCAAAGATGTTTAAAAACTGATAGAGAACAAATAACCAATATGATCTAAATGTAAAGCCAAAATCAGCTAAGGACAGAGCTTAATTATCTTTTTAATTTATTTTTGATAATAAATTAAAACCAAATGCCATATATATATAGATATAAATTTTAGAGTTGTTTTCTAAAAAGGGTATTTTATCGAGGTCATGTCCATGCTGGAGACATTAAATTCATATGTTATTCTAAAAAAATGACCTCAAAGGTGGGAGATATTATTTGTCAGTGCTTATTGCAAATGTCGCATGTCAAATTAGAGTGTCAAACAGAATTTGAATCAACACTTATCTGATTTTTACTTATGCCTAGAGTCAGGATTAAAATTACTGGCCCTTCCGTCAATAGCAGTTTCAACATGCTCTCGATAAACTGTTTAGAAGATGAAGTGCGTAACAGTTCTTCAGCATTCAAGGCTTTGAGTCATTTTTAGGAGTTTTCTGTTGAATTGTGGTATGTAATTGTAATTTTCAATCATTGTAAGTGTTTCCTTAAGTTTTCTCTTTTCATAAATCATCAATTATGACCAGAGCGTTAATGTTAATAAATTTCTATAAACAACTGAAGTGATTTATATAATAAAAACTGTAATAAGAAATCATCAAATTACATGGCTTGTTTGTCCATTTGATTTTTTCTTCAAGAACAATCAAGAGTGATTATTTGAAGAATTAATCCCTCAAATGTTTTACCCGATTTAAATATAAAGCTGTTTTTTACAGCTTGAAACAGCGATCAGGAAATATCAATATTAACATGGCACATTTTCCTGAAATTCCTGTTCACATAGATACTCTAAATAATAAAAAGCAATGGAACTATTTTATGCCAGCAAAAAATTCTTCAAGTCCGGAAGCCACCGAATTTTGCACCATACCATTGGATTTGTAGGACATTGGATATTGATAAACAGAAAATTCCTGTAAACAGTTCAAAGTACTATAAAACAATATAAAACAATACAGAAGGATGAAACTCACCAAAAGAGTCAGTTTGATATCTAAATTTAAAAATGATCTATATAAGCTCCCATCAGCATCATCAAGAGCATCAGTATATGGAAATGAATTTAAGGTCTTGAATTTCCAAATTAATGCCTTGAAGAAAAAAACTATATCTATATCAGCTATCAAACTTTCCAGAGTAAATCAAGAAATAAAAAGAAATAAATCCAAATTAAGTAAACTGAAAGCCATCCAACATTCAGTGCAAAATGTACCAACTAAAGACAAAGTAGCTACACTAGAAAAGAAATTGCCAGTGGTCACAGCATGCATGCAACAGCAGACAGATCAAGTCATATATTGTACTAAATATGTACAATGTAACATTGTCAGAAATGAGAAGCAGGAAATAATAGAAGAAATAAATTACTGGCAAGGTAAAGCCGTAACGTTGCAAGAAAGAATTATTGACAATGATAAAAAATAACAACAAGGGAACTTAGTAGAGGATACCCATTCAGCCACAAAATAAGGGAAGCTGTATTTTGTGGGTTGAACAACAATGTTCCCAGGCATAATATATCCAATTTAATAAAGGACATGATAAAGATTTTTACGGATAAAGATGTGCAAGATTTGCCATCTGAAGCAACAATATCTTACATATCTGACGCAGGTATTGCCTCTGAAATGCACATGGAGGAAACACTATATACTAAAGAAATTACAAAAACAGGAAAACAGCAAACACCTACAATGGCCAGGAACTACAATCACATGCCACAATTTACAAGCAAACTGCACCAGAAAAACAATAATGAAAACAAGAGACAAACACACCGTGATCAATACAACATGTGGGGACGGTGATTGGTAGCGTACGGGGACGGTGATTTTGAAGCGGGCAGAGTCATGTAGGTTGGCTTTTGCGGGTAGATTCTGACAGTTATGCAATAATTGGTCATTGATGTAATTTCAACGGAACATTATGATTATTTACGAATTGATGTAGCATAGTTTCCATGCTCAACACGCCCTGGAAGTATGCAAACACTTAACGAATGTACAAGAGGGTAGCGAATCTAGACAACGGAACCTACTTTTTCGCTTGTTTTCATGCATTCTACGTCTATTAAAGCTATCATTTTTACTCCAGCAAATGTAATAGAACGAGAGAGGTTTCATGTATCGTTAGAATATCTCAAAAGCATGATGAAAGGTTGTTTTCAACGAAAATGTAATGTTGCGTATGGGGACGAAGATCACAGCATCGCATGGGGACGGAGATTTATTTTTGTATTTTAAATTAATGTAGAATTGAGACCTTAGGTGATGGATTTTGTTAAAAAAAACCCTATTTTTCACGTTTTATTGCCCTGAAAGAGGTGTAATGCGATTTCCTAATGGCGGAAATAGCTTGTAGTCGGCAAACTGTTAGCTAGACCCCAAAATCATATAATAAAATAAGCCCTGAAGTTACATATACATCAAAAATATATAATAGAGATGGTGATTTTTTGGGACACTTGTAATCTCCCGGTGAATTCCGGGTTGTGATCTCCGTTGCCAAGACACGTTGGTCAACGACGGTAAGGAGCTAAGTCCTTCTTTGACGTTTGACAAATTCAAGTATAATGATAGAGGAAGTAGTGCCATCATAATTATCAGACTGTAGTCGTAAATGCCTTAAATACAAGTTTCGAAAAAAGATAAATAAAGAATGTAAATGTAGATGAAGAACAACAATAAAAGCGTTGTTCCATTGCTTATTATTACCATGTATTTGTAGAGACTTTGTCTCATTTGCATTTACTCCATATCCCTTCATTGTTAAATATGACAAAGTAAAAACTTCAAAAAAAAAAATAATAAACAAACAAAAATAGAAAAAAAATCCGAGAGCTTATATCGTTCACCGTGGCTGATATAGGCAGTCTTACTTACCTAAAATGTTTAAGGATCTCAATTTCAAGTATGTCAATATAGACCTCTTGTCATTTGGACTAGTGTTAAACTGTTTCCCACTAGTAGCCAGTATGGATGTGATACAAACCTATACTTGTCAAATATTTTGAAGTGGACTATATAAGACTCTTGTGTCTAAGTAGGTTTTAAGCGGCCACGTCGTAGTTCAGATGAAAAGCTCTTTAAATCGTTTATCCATAAGATCCAATGTCAAACTAAGCAGCCCGTTGTCAACTCTGTTGGATGAGATGCAGACTTTCCGGAGGCATTTTAAAAGTGACCTAGGAAGGATTAGGGTCTTAGGGTTTGGTTCAAATTGGTTCTTTGGCGTCAGTAGAGAGATAAAGGAATTCCTTCCAATGAGGTTCAATGTTTAACTTTGTTTTCCATTGGCAGCCATCTTAGATGAAATAGTGATTTTCCGGACATATTTTTGAAAGGGGCCAACTAAGGACATTGTGAGTTTTGGGTTCCAATATGGCTTGCAGTTTCATTGGCTTTGAGTGTGTTCTCCCAGAGTTTATTCTCCCTTTCCCAATTTTTGATTCGGTATGCATTTGCCGCTGCATATTAATACTGGATTTATTTCATTTTTAGTCATTTCAGTATATATCAGGATATTTTCACTTTATAATTTTTGAGAATCCACATGATTCACTCCATTGTAGAGTATACTTTATCACTATATATATCTTTAGGCCATCTCTGACTACATTAAGTAATGAAGTTAGGAGCTTAGAAAGAGGTTTTAAATCATCATATTCCAAACAAAAAGGACTTTTGTGAAAAAGTTCGGTTTCAGACAGACTAGAGGATCTTTGATTTCTCCTTTAATTGTCCAATGTTAAAACTATGCGTCCTGCTGGATGTTATCTTGCATATGTTGTATATTGATTGATTTAAAGTGTCGAAGTAGTTTCATAGTAGAAGATCTTAAAAAAATAACAAAATATACTGAAGATACTGTAAATTTAGTTTCAGCATATAGCCATTTCGACAACTTATGTCTCTTCAGTGCAGATAAAATCAAAATATTTTGAAAACCACAAACCAAAATTTGTAAAATCTGATAAGCAAACATAACCAAAACGATGTTAATGAAATGCCAATATCAGCTAATGACAGAGCTATGCAAGAGATAGATACTCCTTCTAGTTTTAAGCAATTTTCCAAAATATATATATTGCAAGTTTTCAGATAAAATTGGATTTCAGGTTAGCGCCGACGCAGTAAATACTGAGTTGTTGAATACCCTCGGGAACTAACAGTCAATCAGCAGAGGCATAGTCTATAAATGTATTTTCTCACAGGGGCAAATGCAAAACTAAGTTCACCACTGTTGTAACGGTACTGTGTTTTCCATCGGCGATCATTTTGGATAAGATACACACGTGCCGCACATTATTTATAAAGGGGACTTGGTCGTTTTGATTTATAGACACTCTTTAGAAAGGTACAACTCAGAAACGATCGTGACCAAGTTTTCGCCAAGTACGAAAGGTCTGAGATGTTTGAATGAATTTCCAATCCGTCATCCCCATCATTTTCAATGTAAAACTGTTTGTAGTGCCCACATCTCACCATTGGCATAGGACATTAGTGCTTTCACACTCAAACCGGTGCAAGGGCCGCGTCTTCTACTTATTATGAGGTTTGAGCAATCTCATTATTGAAGGCCTCATATTGACTTTAAGACAACCAGACAAAAAAAAAAAACCACAAAAAACCATTGTTCCATTGCGTGGTTACGTATTTGTATATTGTTTCATTGTCTATTGTCCATTTTTGTCCAAAACGAAGTGGCTAAGTATTATGTGAATTATGTGAATTCTCCGGTTACATCTTAATCTCATGCCATTCTCCGAATATTTCTGACGAATGACTTTTGACTGAAATTTTCTTGGAATGCAGCTTGGTTACCATAACAATTTAGTGCGACTTTGCTCTAAATTTGTGGCCATTGCCAATAACGTAGCGGGTATCATAAAGTATTCTAGACACCTTTCACATCAATTCACATTATTAACTCGAATTTAATTTCATGAAAACTTTAATGATGTTTAAATTGTTGAACATAATCTATCAATTAAAGTCTTATGTCTAAAGAAAATAGAATACAAAAAAAATCAATCGCCGTCCCCATATGATGCCGTGATCTTCGTCCCCATACGCAACATTACATTTTCGTTGAAAACAACCTTTCATTATGCTTTTGAGATATTCTGATGATACATGAAACCTCTCTCGTTCTATCGCATTTGCTGGAATAAAAATGACAGGTTCAATAGACGTAGAATGCATGAAAACAAGCGAAAAAGTAGGTGCCGCTGTCTAGATCCGCTACCCCTTTGTACATTCGTTAAGTGTTTGCATACTTCCAGGGCGTGTTGAGCATGGAAACTATGCTACATCAATTCGTAAATAATCCTAATGTTCCGTTAAAACTACATCAATGACCAATTATTGCAAGATCTGTCAGAATCTACCCGAAAAAGCCAACCTACATGACTCTGCCCGCTTCAAAATCACCGTCCCCGTACGCTACCATCCACCGTCCCCACATGTTGTATTGATCACGGTGAAACATAGATAACGATAGGAACTCGTTATACATAGGATATAAAATCTCGCTATAATGAGGGAATGCCACAACCAAAAAGGGACACCACTATTATGGTGTAAAATTATCGTCAAAAGATGAGGAATTTACATTAGGTATTGATTACTATATCAATGTATTTGGTAAATTGATTGATTGATAAGTTAGGGTTTTTCATCCTATAAACAGTATTTCACATATATCTGGATGAAAACTAGTTAATCAATGAAAAAAAAATTATAACAACTAAAAACACAAGAAGCATAGTTGACCAATATTCCAGTCTCCAAATCCATTCAAAAGATACAAGTCTGATAAACTAAATGGAGAAGTTCATCTGAAATCCCTCAGGATTGAGACTAGATGTGTCCACAGGGTAATTGTCTCCTGCTATGAATTGATCACTCGTCATATGATAAATGATATGTCTTGAAATCATAAATCAAATCCTTCGATCAACCAACTACTGATGGAAAGCAAAGAATTGACAGAGTGTCAAATGTTTCTCCTCAAATCCTTTTGGGAGTAGTTTTCTGGGTATCAATTAACATGTGATGTCATTGTATTGAAGGGATGCTCTAGTATTTAGTCATCCTTCTTTGTCAATTTTGACAGACAGATATGAATATAAAGTTGACTTTTAAGTTTCTGTACTCTCTTTAATTTCCGATTTGCTATGAAATACAAGATGTAAATACTGATTTAAATATGGACTTTTGACTTAAAGATCAATAAATCAAAAGAGGAAATGAAAGAACTTAGCACTTTGCTTTTCTTTAAGAAGGATTTGTATAAATTTAGCTTCATAAGAATGCCAAAGCAATTGGCAACTAGGGGTGCACAATTAGTGTCCATTGGAATAGAGGTATACAGAGTGGAGAAATAAAAAAGCATTAAAAGAGTTAAGTTTCGTACAAAATTTTTAATCACTTATATATCGAAAACAAGATAATCAATCATCAATTTGTTCACTAAAATTCATTTTTTAAGTGGAAAAAACATCACATTTATATGTACTCCTATTTACTATCAAATTGAGTCGTTAACTTCCATAAATTTTAACTATATAAAATGCAAGATAAAATAACTGAAAAAATTGCTTCAGGATTATGATAATGAGTATCATAATTTTTTTTATTCGGGTAATTTTAAGTCTATATATGTATCATATACATGGTTCTTTTTCTTTGTTTATAACTGGTTTTTGCCACTGAACTGTAATTATAATTATATTACTTTTAATTTTTTAGCCTTCTTTTTGGATCCAGTATTGCAATGTTCAAGTAATTTTGACTTTTCATTTATAACTTCAATATCAGTCTTTAACTTCAATTCTCAATAAATGTTTGGTGATAATTTTGATTTTTTTTATTTTACAGGGACTAAAAAGTGAATAAAAAATAGAAAAAAAAGACTATAGAATATTTTACCTTTTTGTAAGTCAATAAAATATGTTACAGTTATCTCTCTTCGACCAAATATATTGTGATTATCTTTCTTGGGATATCACAAATTCAAATGTTTAAAAAGGTATTTATACTGCAACCTCCCTATTTGCGTAAGTAAACTACATTGACTGTATAAACATAAGTGATATACAGTCACTGACTGTATAACACCTTGTCAATGACGTCAACAATGTGTTTCCGTAGTAATTGTTCCATGACGTTGTAAGAAAGCATGGATTCATCGCAACCTAAAGACATCCGCTTCACTTTTTTTAAATTGTCATCTTCACCGATTTATTTCACCTGAAATTTTGTTCTTTGTAGTTGCAGTATAAACACAATAATAGTACATTGACTTGAGATAAACGGAATATAAGGATTCGGCTCGAAACGGTGAAAATGCTCGCCATAGGCTCGCATTTTCCCGCGTTTCTAAGCCTCGTCCTTATATTGCGTTTATGTCAAGTCAATGTACTGTTATTGTCTATATATTATATATTTGATAAATGCTAGTGACCAGTATCAAGGAACACGAATTTTATTTAGCGTTAAGGTCTTTAAAAAGAAAATTTACATCAGATTTTTTTTAAGTTAATTTTTTTTCTTGATTACGCTACACATTTATCAATGTATTGTAAGTTAAGATATACCCGAAAGACAGATGGTCTCACTAATAAGAGACAAGAAGTGACCAAAGCAAAGACATTAAGAGGAAGCCTTGAAGTCAGTTGAACCTAGATGAATAATGGGGATATACCCCCATAATATTCAGAAATGTCAAAAATACAACATGTATGTATAAAACCTTGATCTTAGGTGTATTAGTATAGCTTATAAAACCAAATATCTAATACATGAGTTGGGCATCGTTTCCATTCCGGATTTGACTTGTCATTTCGACGAGATCATCAGGGGTCACCAGGAGAAAAAATGAGGTCATTTAACTTTAGAGCAAGGGACAGATATTTACACCAAGGAATCTGACGTTGTTATTCAAAATATGGGTAAAAAATCGTTTTCAACTAATAAAGAAATCCACAAGGAACATGTCCAATCCACAAAAAACGAAACTTTAATGGAAATGAAGAAATTACTTTCTTCCTCTGAAATTACTTTCTTCCTCTTATCAGCGTCTTGGAACCAGTTTTGTACCAGATTTTTCCTCGTTTGGCTAAAATAATGAGCGATCCTGCAAATGCGCAACCCATCTATACTTTGAGCTGAACAGAAAATAATGGAATTCTTATTTTAATATGAGGAAGGCTCAGCCTTGAATAAAAGAAGAAATTCCAGACTTTACCAGGCTTTACCACAGGCACTTGTTTCATTAAAAAATCTGGGCTTTACTATTGGTGCTGGTAGCTTGCAGTGATTATACATAGTTTGACGACAAGCGTGATGATTTTAACTTAACTTTCCAGTAGTACACTTTCTGTTTTGAGCAGTAATTTTCCAACATGTCCACTTCTTACATCACAACTCGATCGTTCTTTATTGTATTTGTATCTCCAGTTATTTAATTGCACAATGATTTTGTTAACAGACAACAGGAAGAAATTACCATCTCAAAATATGTTGAACTAGACGTTTCATGATCATTACAATGTCTTGAGTTGACCTATTGACAAACAAATACTATGACAAAACCGGACTTTTCAATTTGGAGGAGCAGAGCATTCATGCCCATCCAAAAGACATGGTGATACCTCCATTTTTGGGGGTTCACACTTGCTATCGCTTCAGTTTTGTTGTGTTCTTGTTTATTTTTGTTTATTTGTGTTGTCTGTGTCATATTGTATACATATTGTCATGTTTACATCATGAATAGCCATGTTTTTGAATTTTTCATTCAGTTTCCCGTTTTTAGTATTTCAAACGAAGTTTGGGAAGACTTTTTGTTTTTTATCATTCATGATTGCTTTTGGATTGCAATTGTCTACCTCTGTATTTAAGCCATTACATGTCTTTGACATTTCTGTTGATACACTATACATATAAACCAATGTAACTTTTAGATTTGATGTGTTAATGTTCAGCTATAGCTCTGTAGGCTGATGTGTTCGGGTAAGAGATAAATGAAGTGGTAATATTTGGTTCGTAACAGATTTGGTTCATTGATGAAGTAAAGTAAGCCTTTATACTGACATAATGTTCCTGCGACTTGCGGATTTGAGTGTTCAGACAAAGGACAGAAGTAATATGAAGCAAAGTATAATTATCGATTATTGCACACAGATGGGTAAAAGGCTGTTCCTTGGGAATTTTTTTTTATCATCAGTAGTTTTTCTTTTGTCATAATTTTCAGCAAATGGCACACTTAAACATCATCTCTGTAGATTATGGAGTAAAGAATAATCTATATTTTAAAACTTAATGAACAGAACAGAACAGAATTTTATTGGTTCAATCCAACATTTGAATTTTTACCAAGACAAACATGACAAACACAAAAAAAAACCACATAAAGTATATAATGTTAAATCATTATCAATGTAATAAGGATTTCTATCTTTTATATAAATTAGATGGGTGGTGCTAGGTCTTGTACCAGAAAATATATAAATGTACATTATCTTTTTCAAATATACATTGTATATTAATTACAGAAATGTATATAATATAGAGGGTTTATATACAGTTCCCTTTTAAGGTACACTTCACTTATCCTCTCAACAATTACATTTTAAACATCTATTTCTTCAATTGTATACTGGAGAAAAATTGTATACATGTGATCATATATAATCTGTCACTAAAAATGTTACTGATTGTCAAGCTCCTTTAAATAATTTAATAAAAGGCCCGATATGAATTTTTAAAAAAGAAAACTTGTTTTGTTGACTGAAACATTAAGGAATGGTTGTTGCACTTGTTGCATAGAAAGAACATATCTGCGTTAATTAATTTCACTTGAGGTACATGTAGGTCAATGTACTTTTACGAATATTCTGTACGTGTTTAAAAATCAGTTTCTTTTCTGTGTAGTTGTCAAGGAAAAATTGCATAAAAATTTTTAAGTTGGAAATAATCAATATTCATGAGACATTGTCTACCAATCGAGTCAAAAGGTTGCCTGGCAAACGAACGTACCAGGCAATTGATTATGTAGAAGAAAACGATTGACTTATCAATGACATTGGCGGATCCATTAAGGGGGGGGTCTGGGGGGTTGGAACCCCCTTATTTGGACAATCATGATTTTTTTAATGAATATCCTGATGTTTTACTAAAAATTACCTCAAAAATTTTCTTTCACTCGTAATTGGAACCCCTCCCCCTTTCAAAATGCCTGGATCCACGCCTGACCTATCCGAGCTATCAATTTGGTGTGAATAGTACCTTCTCCAAGCTTTCTCAACTTGTATACCTTTCAACTTTTGAAAATTTCCATCACCGAGGTTTGTCAAAACTTTCAATGATCAAAGGGCAAAAATAAAAATCAAAGGGATTTTGAGCAAATTTGAAAAAAAAAAATAAGTCTATGTCCATGACTTGACAATTCAACTCAAGTCCCTTAAATAAATTAGAGGAAAATATCAAATTTGTATTCAGCTTTATAAGCCATGCTTGATTCACAATATATCATAAATCATGATTCACAATATATTATAATTCATGATTCACAATCCCCAACATATATGTCACTGTGACCAGTCCATGCTACACTAGAGCGCATTGCAATCTCAACTTTGACCTACGTAGTTGTCGGTCCTTGAACTGAAGTTTTACAATTTCCTGTGTAGCGAAGCAGACGCCAAGTTGTCTTCATTTGAGGATTGCCAATTTTCACAATTATTTGAGCATTATGTTATTTAAAAGCGTAATGCCATTTCATTTTGAAAGTTTTCAGTCAAAATATAGCCAGCATCACATGAGGCCAGTGTTTAAATAAAGGGAAAGGGGATATTATTTCATCTTCAAGGTAAGACATTATCTCAATCGTAATTTCATTTTCAGTGAAGTTTATGGGGGGGGGGGGGNGGGGGTCTTGTATTTCTCTATGAGGGGCTTGGAGTTTCCTCGGAGTCTGCATTCTGCTTCGGAGGATAATGCCAAAAAGGCCATTTTGCTTTCTTTTCATTGGCTTCTTAAAAATTGCTTTTAGGTCAAGGAGGCATGTAGCATCAAACGTAATTTCTCCGGGCTCCTGAAGAGGCACTGATTATGTTCCAAGTAAATTTTATGTTATTTTTAAACCGTTTGGATAGAGGAAAGGACTCCAGAAAATTTTGATTAATTAACATATTTCTATACTACAACAATAGGACAATGGAAAAACAACTTTGAAACTGCTGAACAGGAAGTCGCGGTTCATCGTCAATGTCACCATGGCAGCATGAACTAGTTTCCGGTTGAGCGGATTGCAGTTATGGTGACCTCGTGAAATGGAAATGGGGACCAGAAGGGAATTTTTTTGGCGTTGAAACTCGAGACTAATGATTTAAGTAATGGGAGAATATTTTTGAAATATATTTTGGGCTGACTGGGTAACAAAAAGTAAAAAAATTGACAGGTTTTTAAAAAAAATGTATAAGCAAGCTGATTCTTGTTATGTTGAGAAATAAAATTAGGCAATGAATGAAGTAGACTTTGTCATGTGATCTTTTGGTCGTACAAAAAGGTCACGTGACAGGCAGAAAAAAAATCGAAGGCACCAATATATACACTTGGATGACATTCTTACCATAAGTGCCAGCTTCGCTGGCATATTAAAAAATGAAATATTAAAATCTTTATTATATGTGTGAATGTTTATGTATGTATAAACATTTTTATATTGTTTTACAAACATTTTAGCATAACCATTTACAGTTGTGTTTGGTATAAACATCTTTTCAACTATATATTTTTAAAATCATCACACCAGAACATTGTTTCAAACATTTTCAATAACATTTTTCTGACATTTTAATAACATTTTGCCAAACGTTTTTGAAACATTATGAGAATATGTATTTCACTTAAAATTTTGAATATGATGGGACCAGGATTTGTATAAATTCTAGTGAAATTTTGGGGGTTTTTTTTGCAAAAATTATGGGACTTTGATTATCAATTTTATGGTATTATTTTACATATCGCGGTTTTACTTGACAATCATTTTGCTAAATAGCTTCAAACTCTGTAGATATATTTGGTCAATACCTGTTACAATGAACCTCTTTTAAGGGAGTATGAGCGTCTCATTTCAGAAGCATTCGATATCTTCGGGGTTTATCCATTCAAAAAGTGTTAAAATGTTTTCCATATGGATATAGACAGTGTATAAAATTTAATCAACTTCAAACTATATTTTCATATCTTTAAAGGCCTATAAACATCTTATGCAAATTACAGAGAACTGTTTCCCGCAAAATTTTGACATCTAATATTTCAAAAATTTCTTTATGGATTTTCAAATTTTATTGCTCAAGTTGTTCCATTAGCAGTGTCCTTCAAAACAAAAGGTCAGAATTTTAATTTTAACGACAAGATTTCTGACACTCGTACTCCCTTAATTTGATGTGGATGAATCTTGCTTTACTGTATGCAGTACATTTTAAGTATTTAGCCAATTTTAATTCATGGTGATATAGATTTCTTTTCATTTTAGTGTCACAACTAAATTTTCCAGAATGGAAGCCCAAGAACGTGAAAATTTCAAGAAGAATTCAATATTAATTCTAGAACATACAAGAAATGGCCTCTGTCAGTTAATTGATCTAAACGTATCACAGTGCGGCTATGGCTCTTTTGAAAATTTTATAAATGCCAAACAGCACGACATTTATCATTTATATTCCAATCGATCAAAATGTTGCCAATGCCCGCCTGGCTATACCCTACCAAACAGTCGCATTTTATATTCGTCACAGCTAGAAGATTTATTTGATATGAATGGCCCTAAAAAGATGTGCCACAATCCAAACAGAAAAGCAGATTTTTGTTGCTGTATTCCTCGTCAAGGTTTAACAACAAAGGCGTTAGATGTAACACTTGCAAGATGTATACTGGTAAACTTCTGTCAGGAGGTATTCTGGTATAGCTGTCTTGCTGCACAGAACCAAACCTTGGAGGATTTTCTCACACAGAATAAGCATGATATTTACCATCTGTATAACACCAACAGATGTTGTCAGTGTACACCAAGTTATGTTATTCCTACACATAAACCAATGCTTAAAGAAGCAAAATGGATTCAGCTTTTTAGTTCACTTTGTCTTTCCTGCCCACTGGACATTACTCATTTGGGAGGTGGACCTCAAAGTATCTGTTCATCATCTGTCACTGCTGGAATAACAGTTGCTCATTTGGATGCAGATGTAGCCAACATATTAATTGATTGCTTTTGCCCTGTAAAAGAAAGCATAGAAATGCTTGTAAAGTTACGAAACACTGTTTATGGACATGTCAAAGAAGCCAAAGTGTCAGATTCTGATTATGGAATTTGCAAATCTGAGATTGAGCGCCATCTGTTAGTCATTGCACAAATCTGTAACAATGAAAGGGATGTAAAACAGAGACTTGATGACCTTGAAAAGCAAACATTGGGAGAAGAGATCATGGAGAGGGTGGCAGAGGAGATCAAACGAGAGATCAAATCAAGGATTGAACAAGAGAATGTAGAGGTTAAGAGAGAGATCATGTCGGAGGTGGAACATGGGGGTCAAGAGCTTAAGAAAGAGATTGAATCGAAAATTGAACAGGAGAGTATAGATATTAAAACAGAGATTGCATCAAGGATTGAACTTGACACTGAAGAAATTAGAAAAGAAACTGAGTCGAAGATTGTACAAAAGGGTAAACTGGTTACAAAGGAGATCCTGACAAAGGTTGAACAGGAGACTCAAAAGGTCAGAAAGGAGATGGCAATGATTAAACAGGAGAATAAACAGGAGAGTATAAATATTAAAAAAGAGATTGCATCAAAGATTGAACAGGAAAGCAAAAAAGTTAAACATCAGACTGAGTCTAGAATTGTACAGGAGGGTAAACTGGTTACAGAGGAGATCATGTCTAAGATGGAACAGGAGTCTTATGCATTAAAAGAAGAGGTCACAACAAGGCTTGAACAGGTGAGCTGGTATTAGAAATGAATTGCCATTATAGATATGAAAAAGAAAGGAAATGGGTAAAATGTCAAGGGGACAACATCCAATCTCAAGGTTATAACGACCAAAACTAAAGCATCTACGGGTCACCGTATGGTCTTCAACACATTGAGAAACCATTATCAAGAAACAAAAATTCACTTGCGGTGAAAGTTTTTGTAAGCTTAACTTCGTCATTTTAATCAGCAATCCGCAGCAGTAAACATATTTTCTTCAGAACCATGGGGAAAAAATAAGTTGATATATTAAGTTGATATAGTATTTTTTGACATTAATCTAAATTTCGACTATTGAACTCCTAGTGAAACTTGTTAGATATTCTAAAAGAAAAAACAAGACAAAAAAAAAAAAAAAAAAAAAAAAAAAAAAAATCAAACATCATATTGATGACATCATGAAAGTGTGTACTTTAGTGAGGCTTTGCAGACATGTCTACCCGTCTAATTTAAATAACAAAGGCGTTACATGTAACATTTGTTATTTTATAAGATATCTTATAAAGTTGATGAGATATCTAATAATTTTTGTCAATAAGATATCTTATAAACTTTATGTTTTAAAGTTTATAAGATATCTCATAAAAATATGATATCTTATAAAGTTTATAAGATATCTCATGAAATATATAAGATATCTCAAAAACTTTATGAGATATCTTATAAGAAATAATTATAAGGTATCTTATATATTTTATGTTATATCTAATAAACTTTATAAGATAACTCATAAATTTTATAAAATATCTTAAATACTTTATAAGATATCTTATAAACTTTATAAGAACTTTAAAACATATCTTATAAACTCTTCATTTTATGAGATACCTCTAAAGTTTATCAGATATCTTTTGAAGAATAGGAGATATCTTATAAAATATATAAGATATCTTTGAAGTTGAATAGATATAAACATGGCCTGCCTTAAGAATAGAATTAAAGAACGTAATTTAGAAAGATGGATTAAAGAGTGCTCATGGCCAAACTGTTTGTTGGCTCAAGGAACCTAATCTGCTGGGTATACACTGTCGTACTGCTGAGGAAATATCAAACTCAAAATCCCGAAAGGGTTTGGGAAAAGTCATCATGTATTTCAGTAGACCTCTGCAGTATTCGTGAGAATCCATTATATTTGTAAAATCTTCAAGTCATTGGATCCCAACACCGATTTCATTCCTTATTCAAGCTGTGGGAGCCAGTGCCTACATAGTGTAAATAGATAAGGCAATTATTATTTAAACCATTATCTCGGTACAAGTCCGTATATTATCTGTATGATGTATTATTTTCTGGCATTTAATGGTAAACCATTGATGATTCGCTAGAGTTAATTGAATACAGAGCTCTAGATGGGTAACTGAATATTTCTTGCTTACTGATGATCTCTGTTTTTGACAAAGTTATATATATGTACACTATAAATAATTGACACACATTTGTACGTTTGCAAGTGTTCACAGTGTCTTCGGTATTTAGTTATTTGCTTGATGTTCAGGTTCCCCGATTATTTTTTGGATGTTTCAGAGGATCGAAGTGTGTGGTTTATTTCAAGTCCATGATATCCAGCGTTAATTTCTTTCCAAGAACAAAATTCCAAAGTTCCTGTAACTTTTAGTTCTGCTTTGGGCAATTTGACAATTTATGGTTTTTTTTCAGTTCAGATCAGGCCACATGCTCAGTTATCAGTATTTATACTGCTTGTTCGTAATATTATAGTACGTAGCTACGTAGAAACGGTGATGTTACAGTTAAAAAGGTGGTCAAAATGAATGCTGAATTAGTTTTGAAAAAACATATTCCAAAAAAATAATAATAATAGTAATAAAAATTGCATTTTGATGACTTTTTGTAACACTTTGTGACCAATGATAGAATTCGTGACCTAGTATGAAAAGTTTTTTTATACGACCGCAAAAAATTGAGGTCGTATGATGGTTTGGTGCTGTCTTTGTTTTCATCGTCGTCTGTAAACACTTTTGTCTTTTGTGTCAAGAACTTTAGTTCCAGTTGTTCAATCGTTATGAATTTTAGCATACTGTTCTTTGGCACAGAAGTGAGGCTTCGATTGTTTTGGGAATTGTGATCCTGCCCTTTTTTAAAGAATGGGACAAAAAGAAAAAAAAAGTTAGTTTTCATATATTTTGCTGTAGAACATTTATTATTTATCGGATTTTTATGGGATTTCCTTCATTATGCACCTATTGAAATTTCCGACCTTCAGTTTATCAACGGATTTACGTCGCATTCACGGTTCATGTGATAAATAGGACCCAAAAGG
Source organism: Modiolus philippinarum (assembly GCA_002080025.1). Taxonomy (NCBI): domain Eukaryota; kingdom Metazoa; phylum Mollusca; class Bivalvia; order Mytilida; family Modiolidae; genus Modiolus; species Modiolus philippinarum. The sequence goes on along the minus strand of MJUU01036946.1, from coordinate 7,056 downwards.
GACAAATCGTAAATATTTTCTTTATTTTCAGTCCGATTTTGATGCAAGTTTTTGCAATGGATTCCTTATGACAAATCAACATTTAATCACCCTCAGATATTCGATAACTAGTTTCCTTTCCGAGCTGTGAGTTGCCAAAACAGGGCCAAAATTGCAAATTTGCAGATAATCTAAAATTTTTATCTTTCATCGGATTTTTTTTCTTTAAATTCCGCTTGTTGTAAGCTTTTGGTAATTTGTCAAAATATATAAATTTTTTATGTTTTAGAGGATTTCATTGGGACTTTTCCCTAGTTTGTGTCCAGCAAATAACTTTGTCAAGGTCTTTACTGTGTCCATATTCATTTAAATTACACTTTGTTCAAATTTCAGAGGCCGACATGCTGCTGTCGTATCATTCTGTGCTCGGCGTGGCCAATTTTTGACCACTTTATTAGAATGCCAGCTTTATGAAGGTTAACTTGGTGTATAAGTATGTTATAAAATTGTGTCACTCAAAATATGTAAATCATTAATTTTTGTTTTGTTATTTTGTATTTCATGATAAAGAATTCTTCATTACTATTCTTCAGCTCCCCTTGTAAGTAAGAGCCGTTCTCTTTGTTCTAAGACCTTGCTCTTTTTCTCTTTAGAATCAAATTAACCAAGACAGAAATGTCGGTCTGCATGAATATTTAAAAGGAGAGCATTTGGAAAACTTAATTTCCGTTTAGTTTAAGTTTAAGATAATTAGCCAATTTAGTCACTTAAATGTTTCAATATAATAATATTTAGCACACATATATATTTCAGTATGTAGATAAACAGATGGAAAACATTATGCAAGACTCAGCCAAACAACAGATGGAAGGTATAACTTAGTTATAAAATTTATATCATGGAAAAATATAGATATATTTATTTGTATATTAATTGTAATCTGAAAGCCTAAGCAGTCGAATATCAAGTGAACAAGGGGTGTGGCAATTACACACACATTGCTAAAACCAGAACACGGAAAAAATAATGACATTTGACTACTACAAGTAACAAAAAACTCAACATTCAAAACACCCATAAAACAGAGAAAAAATGAAGGTTCTGCATTGGCAAAACAAAATGTCGATAACATTGGTACATAAAAATAAAACAATACATAGATGATTTAACAAAATTTCTATGGGATTATGGTCAAAATAACTTCGCATAGCAGCAAAATTGTCATGTGTATTGGGTTGTGATCACCAACTTTTGAAGTTTGCAAAACACGGATTTTTTTTGTTTGTTTGTTTTGTTTTGTTTCTTTGTCTGTTTTTTTGTTGTTTTGTTTTGTTTTCATACCACGCCATTTCTTATACCCGCCAGACGAAGTGGCGTGGTATTATGTGATACCCTCAGTCGTGTGTCCGTCCCCCGAAGGTTTCCGACTGATAACTTGTGAACGAAATATCACAAGATCTTCAAACTTGATATGCAAAATGTTTACCACAAAACTCAGGTCAAGTTCGATTTTGGGTTCAGAGGTCCAAGGGGTTCTGGAGAAATGCCCCTAGAAAATTTGAAATTTTGCGAATTTTAGGGTTTCCGACTGATAGCTTGTGAAGGAAATAACACAAGGTCTTCAAACTGGGTATGTAACTTGTTTACTACAACACTCAGGTCATGTTGGATTTTGGGTTCAGAGGTCTAAGGTGTTTTGGAGTTATGCCCCTTGAAACTTTGAAATTTTGCGAATTCTAGGGTTTCCGACTGATATCTTGTGAAGGAAATAACACAAGGTCTTCAAACTTGGTATGTAACTTGTTTACTACAACACTCAGGTCAAGTTCGATTTTTGGTTCAGAGGTCTAAGGGGTTCTTGAGTTATGCCCCTTGAAACTTTGAAATTTTGCGAATTTTAGGGTTTCCGACTGATAACTTGTGAAGGAAATAACGCAAGGACTTCAAACTTGGTGTAGGTTGTTTACCACAAGACTAAGGTCAAGTTTGATTATTGGTGCAGAGGTCCAAGGGGTTCAGGAGTTATGCCCCTTGAAACTTTGAAATTTTGCAAATTTTAGGGTTTCATACTCATAAATTGTGAATGAAATAACATACTGTCTTCAAACTTGGTATGTAAATTGTTTATCACAAAACACAGGCGAAGTATAATTTTGGGTTCATTGGTACACATTGTCCTGGAGTTATGCCCCTTTTACTTAGAAATTTTGTGAAAAGTGGCGGGCTATCATGTAATCCACCATTACTATTTTTGGGGTTTTTTTGTTCTTTGTTTTTGTTTCTTTTCTGGTGGGTTTTTTTTTGCGGTTTCAAAAACATATGCTGCTTTCATCTTTCTCTTGACCTGTGCCGTGCGGTGTAAGGAGGCTTATGTTTATACGAATAATTAAAATCTGTAAAACTGTTGAGCCGTTTGCCATGAAAAAGAACACGAAGTGGCAGAGTTTCAGAGCTGACTATTCCGTAGAATGACCATGTATTATTAAATTGTCCAAGAATAATAAGCTTATTGCAAATATTACAAAAAATGGCTTCAGTGTCAAGCACTATTGTGTCAATGTTGGTTAAATGTTTCACGGATGTATATTGTAAGTTTGATTCTTTCACTTATCAGGACTGCACATCAAAAACAATTGAGCATAATAAAATATTTCCATTGGTCAAAACATTATGGTAATGCATGATTTTTGATAACAGATGATATCGCGTATATAATTTTTAAAAAAAAAATATATAATTTGCACATCAATTTGCAACCACTCATTGATATCAATTCAGTTAGTAGGGGCATTTGATATTGATTACTAAAACAAGAAGACAAACTACTGAAAATCCAGAAGTGGTTACTGATAAGGTCCCAAAGGCGTTGACCAATCTATGATACTACAATAATAGATTTTGAATGTTGAACGTTGAACTGCGAATGTTGAACGTTGAACTGAAAAAAAAATTTTGAATGTTGAACGTTGAACTGAAAAAAAAAATGAATGTTGAACGTTGAACTGAAAAAAAAATTTGAATGTTGAACGTTGTACTGAAAAAAAAATTGAATGTTGAACGTTGAACGGCGAGTGTACTGAAAAAAAATTTTGAATGTTGAACGTTGAACTGCAAATGTACTGAAAAAAAAATTGAATGTTGAACGTTGAACTGCGAATATTGAACGTTGAACTGAAAAAAAAATTGAATGTTGAACGTTGAACTGCGAATGTTGAACGTTGAACTAAAAAAAAAATTTGAATGTTGAACGTTGAACTGAAAAAAAAATTTGAATGTTGAACGTTGAACTGAAAAAAAAAATGTGAATGTTGAACGTTGAACTGCGAATGTTCAACGTTGAACTGAAAAAAAATCTGAATGTTGAACGTTGAACTGCGAATGTTGAACGTTGAACTGAAAAACAAATTTTGAATGTTGAACGTTGAACTGCGAATGTTGAAAGTTGAACTGAAAAAAAAATTTGAATGTTGAACGTTGAACTGAAAAAAAATTTTGAATGTTGAACGTTAAACTGCGAAGGTTGAACGTTGAACTGAAAAAAAAAATTGAATGTTGAACGTTAAACTGCGAATGTTGAACGTTGAACTGAAAAAAAAATTTGAATGTTGAACGTTGAACTGCGAATGTTGAACGTTGAACTGAAAAAAAAATTTGAATGTTGAACGTTGAACTGCGAATGTTGAACGTTGAACTGAAAAAAAAATTTGAATGTTGAACGTTGAACTGCGAATGTTGAACGTTGAACTGAGAAAAAATTAAATGTTGAACGATGAACTGCGAATGTTGAACGTTGAACTGAAAAAAAAAATTGAATGTTCAACGTTGAAGTGCGAATGTTGAACGTAGAACTGAAAAAAAATTTGAATGTTGAACGTTAAACTGCGAATGATGAACGTCGAACTGAAAAAAAAATGAATTTTCAACGTTGAACTGCGAATGTTGAATGTTGAACTGAAAAAAAAAATTGAATGTTGAACGTTTAACTGCGAATGTTGAACGTTGAACTGAAAAAAATTTTGAATGTTGAACGTTAAACTGCGAATGTTGAACGTTGAACTGAAAAAATTTTTGAATGTTGAACGTTGAACTGCGAATGTTGAACGTTGAACTGAAAAAAAAATTTAGAATGTTGAACGTTGAACTGCGAATGTTGAACGTTAAACTGAAAAAAAAATTGAATGTTGAACGTTGAACTGCGAATGTTGAATGTTGAACTGCAAAAAAAATTTTGAATGTTGAACGTTGAACAGAAAAAAAAAATTGTGAATGTTGAACGTTGAACTGCGAATGTTCAACGTTGAACTGAAAAAAAATTTGAATGTTGAACGTTGAACTGCGAATGTTGAACGTTGAACTGAAAAACAAATTTTGAATGTTGAACGTTGAACTGCGAATGTTGAACGTTGAACTGAAAAAAAAAATGAATGTTGACCGTTGAACTGCGAATGTTGAACGTTGAACTGAAAAAAAAATTTGAATGTTGAACGTTGAACTGCGAATGTTGAACGTTGAACTGAGAAAAAAATTGAATGTTGAATGATGAACTGCGAATGTTGAACGTTGAACTGAAAAAAAAAATTGAATGTTCAAAGTTGAAGTGCGAATGTTGAACGTAGAACTGAAAAAAAATTTGAATGTTGAACGTTGAACTGCGAATGATGAACGTCGAACTGAAAAAAAAATGAATTTTCAACGTTGAACTGCGAATGTTGAACGTTGAACTGAAAAAAAAATTTTGAATGTTGAACGTTGAACTGCGAATGTTGAACGTTAAACTGAAAAAAAAATTGAATGTTGAACGTTGAACTGCGAATGTTGAATGTTGAACTGCAAAAAAAATTTTGAATGTTGAACGTTGAACCGCGAATGTTGCACGTTGAACTGAAAAAAAAATTGAATGTTGAACGTTGAACTGAAAAAAAATTTTTTGAATGTTGAACGTTGAACGTTGAACAAGAAACCAATTTGACTCTGGTAAATATAGATACAGGTAAACATATTACAACACAACACAATATACAGATAATACACAAAACTGGATACAGGTAAACATAATACAACACCACACAATGTACAGACAATTCACAAAAAAAAAGATTCAGATGAACATAATACAACACAACACAATGTCCAGACAATACACAATATATAGATACAGGTAATCATAATACAACACAATACAAGTACAGACAATACACAGAATATAGATACAGGTAAACATAATACTTCACAACATCATATACAGACAGTAAGCAAAATATAGATACAGGTAAACATAATTCCCAAAAGGTAGATACATTATTACATATACACTGTATATAACAGTTTAATACAGTTCAAGACAAAAGTATATAACAAAGGCACACAAGCATAACAAATTAGACGAAAGCACTCACATTATACTATAGTAACCAAGTAATAAAGTCATAGAGTACTGACTGAACAAGACATTGTAACATTAAACAGTACACTAAAGAGTACTGACTGGACAAGACATTTCAACATATAACAGTATACTACATTACTAGAGTACTGACTGAACAAGGCATTGTAACATAAAACGGTATACTACTGTAATAGAGTACTGAATGAACAAGACATTGGTACAAAAATCAGTGTACTACTGTAATAGGGTACTAACTGAACAAGACATTGCAACATAAAACAGTATACTACAGTAATAGAGTACTGACTGAACAAGACATTGTAACATAAAACAGTATACTACTGTAATAGAGTACTGACTGAACAATACATTGCAACATAAAACAGTATACTACAGTAATACAGAACTCACTGAACAAGACATTGATAAATAAAACAGTATACCACAGTAATAGAGTACTGACTGAACAAAACATTGTAACATAAAACAGTATACTACAGTAATAGAGTACGGACTGAACAAAACATTGTAACATAAAAAGGTATAGTACAGTAATAGAGTTATAACTGAACAAGACATTGATACATAAAACAGTATACTACAGTAATAAAGGACTGACTGAAGAAGACATTCTTACATAAAACAGTATACTACATTAATAAAGGACTGACTGAACAAGTCATTGTAACATAGAAAGATATACTACAGTAATAGAGTAATGACTGAAGAAGACATTGGTACATAAAACAGTATACTACAGTAATAGAGTACCGACTGAATAAGACATTGTAACATAAAAAGGTATACTACAGTAATAGAGTAATGACTGAACAAGACATTGTAACATAAAACAGTATACTACAGTAATAGAGTACTGAGAGAACAAGACATTTTAACATAAAACAGTATTGTACTGTAATAAAGTACTACCTGAACAAGACATTGCAACATAAAACAGTATACTACAGTAACTAATACAGAACTCACTGAACAAGACATTGGTACATAAAACAGTATACTACAGTTATAGAGTACTGACCCAAGGATGACGCGGCCCCATTCCCCAAATAAGAAAATTCCTAAACGCGGCAACGATGTTTACAAAATCCGGATCTTTTTCATTTCCGTCTCCGGTGAATCTTTCCTTCTGATCCGTGTCGCCTTTTGTTAGAACCGGAAATTACTCAAACCATCACAGTAACGTCCAGAAGTAACTAGATAATGCAATTCACGCTATTTACGACCACCCTGAAGATGAACAAAATGTCTAAGATCGCAAATGTTCATAAGGGAACATCTTGAAAGTAAGAATGCGTAAAGTGAATTGAAATCGTGTTGTGATCGTTCATTGTCGTGTCTAAAATTCGAGATTTTCTTCCATTGCTTTTGAAATACATGGTAACGTGCAAGTGCTCCCATTGCCAAAGATACAGTTTGCATTGAAATAAAATATTGAATAGTAGTTATGACTTGAAATCAGAGTTTCTGAAACTGGGATTTTTAACTGGTTGAGAATTTGGAACTGCACTTCATATGGGGTGCTTTCATTTCTACTAATTAAAACGAAATGTGGCAATAAACTTGCTGTATGATTTATGAATCAATTCATTGTCATTTCATGCAATAAGGTATATATATCATCCGGTATGAAGGGTTTGATTTTGGTGATAATATTGAAATGTGTAAGTCAT
>MJUU01036944.1:133901-159496 GCA_002080025.1 Modiolus philippinarum | reverse complement strand
CCCCCCCCCCCCCCCTGATCTCCAACACATGAAAATGGGTGATCTCATGCTTTCATTGGAAATTGAAAAGATCATGAACAACTTTATGAAATAATTTATGGAAGCCATGGTATATCGCATATTTTACCATGGGCAAGACATTGTTAGCAAGGGAGTAAAATTTGCCGATTCAATGTTCGACCGTGGTAAAATATTGATATATCACAGCTTCCATAAATCATTTTGACACTAATAAGGAAAAAAATACATCATTTTGTATTTCAACTGACCTGTAAAGACAGTAGTAATAAGCATCATTTGTGTAGTTTTCATTACGTATTGTGCACTTTTCGGGTTTAATAAATATAAAAAATATTTACTGACAACATGTACTTTTCACTAATCTTATGGCAGGTTTCCTGGGTCATGAATGTATTATATTTGCAATTCATCAATGAACATGCCAATATTCCTCTAGTTACACCTATATTACATCCCACCTCTTTTGTTCTATCAGGGGTGATTCGAGTCGGATCACCCCAGCAATCTTATCCCAGTTAGAACAAAGGATTTTTTACTTTTTATTTTGTTTATGACAAGGCCAGATTTGAGAAATGTTCAGTTCTTTGAACTTAGTAAAATTTTATGTTGAAAAAACGAGATTTTAAAACTTTTAAAAATAACATAGTCCAAAGTGGGATTCGAACCAGGGTTGTTTCTTTTACTAGACTTCTGCCTTAACCACTAGACCACAAACTTGTTGGAGTTACCGTGTTAAAAGTCATTGTGGCGGCAATAAGGATACATATGATTATCATAGTATGAAATATTTATTTCATGTCATTATAAGCATGGGCATGGAAATAATTTTTAAGAATATATATCTATGTTCCTTCATTTTATATATATATTAGCTGGAATGTAAATTAGTTATCACACTCGGACTTGGTGTGTCTGTATAAGCTCACGCCTCCAGCCTCCAGCCGTCGGTGTGATCTTATACAGACACACCGTGTCCTCGTGTGATAACTATTACAGAACTCCTTCAAAACTCCTGTCTTTTGTTTGATTATCAAACAATCAAAATCCTATAGAATTCTATTTTTTATACAATTTGTCATCACTGGAGTATCAAAGTTAACCCCTTCAGGCAGTACAAATTGGTTTACAATAGAATTCTATAGAACACCTGATAAATTGATTAACAGACAAAAGACAGGAGTTTTGAAGGTGTTCTTATAGGTGTACTTTAGAAAAATAGGTATATTTATTGATGAATTGCAAATGAAAAACGCTTATAATCCAGGAAATCTGTCATTTATGTTGCCAATGTTTTTGTAAATTTCAATTCACTGTCAGTTTCAATGCCCATATATCACTGTATTTGAACAGACAACCTTGGCTAGCAAAGATGACCAACAGGTAGATAGTAAAAAAAAATGAAAAGTATTGCAAATTTCATAATAACAGAAATGAATGAAAGTTCATACATAGTTCTACACTCTAAGGAGTGAATCACACACGCAAATTTTCTCTTCAACTCAACTTTTGATGTCTATAAAATACTTTTTACAATACAACATATACAAAACTATCATTAAATATATAGATGCCTTGAAACCTATAGTCTTATACAAAATATATTTTGTGGTATGCAATTTTTGCAACACAGAATAACCATAAATAAAGCAATTATTAAGTCTTTGCGTATATTTACTAAATTATTGTACCTTCTGGTGCATGTTACCAACTACCATTACCACCCTCTTCAGAATACTCCCTATTTACAAAGCCCCCTATTGCAAATCTAATTAAGTACAAAAAATATAAAATATTATGCACCCACTATTTTGGCTATAGTCACCATTGTAATCAGGTACTCCAAACCATAATATAATGTATTTACTTTGAGTATAACTTTGTTTAAGTATGTCAACAATTAAGTATCATGTAACTGCACCAAATACATTATTTTCTCTTGTATTTCCAGGTCTATCACAGTTTTGAACAAATATTCTCCATTCACTATGAGATCATACAACAAAGCTGTAACAGTAATTCATCATGAAACAGGATGGAGCTTCACCATATATATCCCAGTTGGATCAATTTCATATCTACGTGATTTATTGACATGTGTTGTACCGTAACTAGTTCCATCAAAAACATCAGTAACATTGAACATTGAAGCTCCTGTTACACCAAACTGATCAAGACTTAATTCAATTGTCCTAGGTGCTCCTTCATCATCACTGTTAATTAGTGCTATAGCATATGAGTTTGGTTTGTACAATGGCTTCTTCCAAACCTCAAAATTCGAAATCTGAAAATAGTTGGAAATTATTGTTAATCAAAGAATTAAATTATGAGCTAGGGGTAATTGTTTAAGCAAACTAAAACATGTATCTCCCCTTGATATAGACCTGTTTATGGTTTCTTGCCTTCAGATAGATCAGTTCAACTCGTTATAGAAGTACAAGATACACTGTCTTATAATACACACAAGTGCCAAATGTCTTAAGTCTAAGTCAAAAGATGAAAAACCTCATGCCTAGACAGGACAACAGCTAGAGATTTCAAAGTCAAGATCACAAGAAGCCACAATCGTACACAACACACTGTCTCATAATGATACATCCACATGCCAAATATCTTAAATCTAGGCCAAAAGATAAAGTTCTGGCCCAGAGCAAAAAATTCAGTAATTTGAACTCAAGGTCAAAGGAAGTCATTATGGTATTCTATACATCATCTCATGATGATAGACCCACATGCCAACTATCTGAAGTCTAGGTCCAAAGACGAATCTGGCCTGGAGCTTAAAAATTCAACAATTTGACGTCCAGGTCAAAGATCAAAATCACAAGAAGGCCACATGCGTGATGCAAATTTTTAAGAGGGCTACCAAAGGACTTCTATGATCAAGTTTGGTTCCAATTAGATAAGTGGTTTCAGTGACTTAATTCTTTTAGTGGAATTCAATATAAACTGTGGACACAGGATATGTCTCGCCTGCCCTTTGCATTGCTTAAATTTGCACACTGTTGAGGGAAGCAGCCATTATAATATAATCAGAGTATTTAACTAAGTGAACAACTTCCTTATAAAACTCTTGATGTGATCATTCATGCATGACTAAGGGTCCCGGGGCCACAATCTGGGCATAAATTGGTATGTACTCCCAAGGACTACTGGTACAGGCTGTACTAACTGATTGCTAAAATTAAATGTGATCACTCATGCATGACTAAGGGGTCAGGGCCACCCTCTGGGCATGGAATCTGTACTCCTCAAGATGCAACTGCATGTCAAATATTAAGTAGCTAGGACTACTAGTACACGTTGTACTAACAGCTTGCTAAAAATTCAACGTGATCTTTCATGTATGACTCAAGGGTTGGGCCATACACTAAATAACCCTATTTGACATACTGATCTGAAGGATACTATTTTTGTATGGGATTATCTAAGGACCATTTTGACTACATTTGGTTCTCATTGGACTACTTGTTTCTGATAAGATCTTTTGAATGTGGTTTCCATAGGGTCTAATGTTAAAAAACTAACTTCCCCGCTGGCAGCCATCTTGAATGAGTAATGGACGTGTTGGATACCTTTTTTGGAAGGAACTATCTAAGGACCATTGTGACTAAGTTTGGTTCTAATTAGACAAGTAGTTTTTGAGAAGATCTTTGAATGTGTTGTCAATATGGTCCAATGTTAAAACTATGTTCCCCACTGGCGGCCATCTTGGATAAGGTATGGAAATGTTAGATACCTTTTTTGGAAGGAACATCTAAGGACCATTGTGATTATGTTTGGTTCTAATTGGACTAGTAATTCTAAGAAATCTTTGAATGCGTTTTTCTATATGGCCCAATGTTAAAATTAAGTTCCCTGCTGGTGGCCATCTTGGATGAGGTACGGACCTGCCAGATTCAATTTATAAAGGGGACCACCTAAGGACTTTTGTGATCAAATTTGGTTCCAACTGGCCAAGTGGTTTCAGAGGAGAAGATCTTTGAGTGAAAGTTTACGACAGACAACAGATGGACCTCAGACAACAGACGGACCACTGACAGACCACGGTGGCAAAGCCAGGTGAGCTCATAATCATCTATGTTACTTAGAAGCTTAGAATATAAGTGCAACAAGATGTATTTTGTGAAACACTTATGCTCCCGACAAGAAGTTTAGAAGAAGCATTTATTATGAGCAGTGATTTATGTGCTTCTGACAAATTTAATATGTACATGTATTAATAAATTCTGGTATCAGCTGAAAAGTTTAATGATAACAAGTCACAACTGTAATTAGATGAAAACAGAAGTCAACCAAAAGCATTATTAAGAATCAATTTTGACTCCCCCTTTTTTGAAGCAGTTATAATTATGTCATTGTGTTTCTGTTAATCAGTGCAATCAGTACCCTAATCCTGGAATATTTTTGTAAACATTTCATCAGATCTGGTTCTCCAGAAAGTGGGGGGGGGGATCTACAGAAGAAAACAGACCAGAGCTGAATTGCATCAGAATGTACCAACTATTTTAAGTAACATACCCATTCATTTATACATATATTAATACCTGTCATATGACATTGAAAAATAATAAATGAAGAAACAATGCCAAATAATATACAGGTCTTTTTTCAATAAAATTCCATAGATCAGAAAATATCGAGAAAAATATTTTCACAAATGAGTTTCTATATCACGGCCACCAATTGATCTAAATCACAGCCAATGCTATGACAAGAAAAAGTTTAGAAGAACGTCCAAATATGATTTGGAGGAACCTTGAAAAATGGTAAACAAAGCTCTTTTTTGGTGCCTTGCTATATTTTAAAGCACAAATAANATTCCATAGATCAGAAAATATCGAGAAAAATATTTTCACAAATGAGTTTCTATATCACGGCCACCAATTGATCTAAATCACAGCCAATGCTATGACGAGAAAAAGTTTAGAGGAACGTCCAAATATGATTTGGAGGAACCTTGAAAAATGGTAAACAAAGCTCTTTTTTGGTGCCTTGCTATATTTTAAAGCACAAATAAAAAAATATGAGAATGTCATAAAACCCTCCGACAATTCATTTTTAATGTTTAAAAATATCTTCTAAATTTATTGTCTAATCGTTTGGCAATCGAAGCCGGAATATTACTATCTGACCCCCTCTTACTGCCAAATGCTCTAGACTCACGAATTAATGACAGAATGAAGTTATTTTGCTTCATAATAGGTTAGTCTTAGTGGGTATGATGACACTCTTAATTTTTTAAATCTATGCTTCACAACATCGCACGACACCAAAGAAGAGCTTTGTTTACCATTTCTTAAGGTTCCTCACATTTGGACCTTCCTCTAAACTTTTTCTCGTCATAGCATTGGCTGTGATTTAGATCGATTGATGGCCGTGTATATAAAATAAAACAAATATGATTTTACATTTTTAGTGAAATTTTACTAGATAGTTACTTTACAAGGTCAAGGTCATAAGATCAAATGTTCTGATACCAATTGAAAGGTCTCCCAACAAGGAATACACATGCAAAAAATATTATTAAGCTCTATCACTTACCATTCAAAGGATATACCAATTGTTAAAATTTTTACACAGTTCTTTACATGCCAAAGTCAAGGTCACAAGACCATTCTAAGATATACCCTATGTTAAAATTCCATTACAATCCAAGATCAAGGTCACAATGTCAAAAATTTGGTCATTTGAAAGGTCCTACCACAAGGAATACATTTTCCAATCAAAATATATACCCAATTTCAAATTTTTAGCAGAGGAAAAGATATACAGACAGGCAAACAAATGGATAACACTAACATAAAAGTGATTTTCAAAACTTGTGTCCCTTAACCTACATGCATTCTTAAATGGTCTTTAAAACCTTTTTTCGAAGGACGTTTTACCATTCATTTTTCCAAGTATCTTGATTTTTGTGAAATGGTGATTATAACTGGTTTTAATCGCCACATGGGGCATTAATAATTTGATCCTGGCGAGAGTGTCCACCTTGAACACTAACCCAGTGTTGTAACACCTACCAACAACTTTGACATGTACAGAAACATAAATTGTAATTTTATAAAGAGTACCAATGACAAAAAGGTGCTAAAATGCACCCACTTACCTTCCACTGCCTCTGACCTTGTTTGCCTAAAGGGTCCTGATTGATTGACAATAACATTTTATTCAATAATAATGCTTTTGATGATGGTTTGATTGTCTCCAAATCCACAGACATAAACAATGGTGAAGCCATCATTGCCCACATGCCCATCTGTACTCTTTCTTGAGTATCACTCAATCCAAAATTTCCAATTATCAACTGTCAAATATAAAGTGTTTGTAATAATAAAAAAACATAGATTATGAATTTTAAAATTAAAGAAGCGAAATCAACACTTTAGTGTGGTGCATGACTTCCTTCATTACATGGCCTAGTGAAGGAAATGTCGAACGTTAGAAATTTGTTGGCTTCCCTTTTTTATCAAATTGTTGCAGAATAAATATTTAATAAAGGATGGTTTATTCGACTCAATTGGTGATCGTTATTTTAGTTGCATCCATTGTACTAAAAGAAGAGTTGACAAAACTAGTTTGATATCAAATCAATATGTCAAGTGGTTACAGGAAAAACCTGGAAACCTATATCTTTCAAAATTTCACCAAGTCCAAGGGCCATAACTCTGTACAAAATCAACTTACCAGAACCAAATTCAAACTTGATCTGTATTTCACCTAGATATGCCCATATACCAAATATCAAATCAATATGTCAAGCGGTTACAGAAAAAACTCCTGAAACCTATATTTTTCAAAATTTCACTAAGTCAAAGGACAATAACTCTGCACAAAATCAACTGACATAAACCAAATTCACGCTTCATCTGAAGCTCACCTAGATATACTAATATACCAAATATCAAATCAATATGTCAAGAGGGTACAAAAAACTCCAGAACCAAAAAGTTAACGGACCAATGTATGGACGGACGGACGGTATACCATAATATGTTCGTTTTTGGACGGGCGCATAATTAAATAATCCATGCAGCAGGGCTCACCACACTTCAAAAGAACAGGGAGACTTGAAGTCTCCCTTAGGGTACAGATAGGGAGACTTGAGGTCATGACAGGGAGACTTTAAGTCATGACATGGAGACTTGTTCGCACCTATCCGCAACTGAATTTTCAAGATTTTTGTATTTGATTTACATATACACTTATTCATCAAGTGCAATAAATCTGATTAATCATTCAAATGTCATTGAAATCTCAAAATCCACAATGTAGATTTTACAAAAAATATGATTTTAGCTACATATCAATTTTATGTTTCTTTCACCCAAAAGTTTATGGTTAGAGGTGCTCCTGAAATTTAGGTTAGATTTACATGACATACACTTTCTTTTATTTATCATCTTAAGTAAATGAATAGTTTATCATCCAGTTGCTCCAGTGACAGTTGCTAATCTGCTTCATTCTTTTTTGAATGTTTCTCCAAATATCAGAAGGATATATATAGATTGTTTACGTTTGTAGATATTCTATATATAGACCACTTCCGGTTTGATCTGTAGTTGAAACGTAAATATCTAGGACAATTTCCAATGGATTTTTAATAAATGTACACTACAAAGTCAATAAGTCTTGATTTTAAAACCATGAGATGATGTAAACAATCTTTTAGCTTTGCAAAAACAGGAATAAGCACTAGAAATCTTATCAATTTACTTCCTTGTTACCGGAAATAGAAAGGGTTATAATTAGAAGTGTCAAAATGGTCAGGGCGACTTGAATTCGCTTTTGGGAGCAACTTTAGGCGACTTGAGGCACAACAGGGCGACTTAATCGCCCTAATCGCCCAGTTTGGTGAGCCCTGCATGCAGTTCATTCTCTTTACTTGATGTAAAGAATTAATTTAAACAAGTGGAGACCTAGTATTTGTCTTACCCGCCTCCACTGGACCCCCTCAAGTGAGAAACTGGTCAAAAAAGATACTTCAAATGGTCACATGACATCAAGGATATCATCAAGGGTACACTTCATGTACTATCAAATGCAAACATCAATTATCCAACGTTGGTCACTTGATCTAATCACATAACAGGGATGGGGTAATTGTAATGTGTAATTGTAATTAATTGTAATTAATTACAAATTTTGTTGTAATTGGAAGTAATGTGTAATTGACAAAAATTTGAATTACATGTAATTGTAATTTAATTAATTACTTACCAAAAAGGGTTGTAATTTCAATTACTTTTCCAATTACATTCAATTACTTATACATTCTAAATGAGAGTGAATGGAGGATGGCTACCTCCTTTCTTCTTATGAGTATTCATGAAAGTTTAGATAATTTCTTGACACAAAATATTATTTTGACTTGGTATTTTTAATATGCAAGAAAATGTACTTTTCTCTCTAGTTTTCAAATGTGGACATTGTGCAAATTGATGTTTCCTCTGATGCATTTTTTTCATTTTTTATGTTTTGATAGAGCAACTAATAATATTAAATTAATGTTTGAAGTATGAATTAGATTTAAAATTAATGTTATTTAAACAGTAAAAAAATATGCTTATTGAACCTTATTATAAATGCCTACAGCAATATGGCTTCTAATCAGTTGTTTGTCATATCTACTTTGGTGTCAGTTATTAACAAAACTTGATTAGTGTCTAATTGACATGATTAGTGCCTTAAGCCATTATAATCAACCTTTTGAATACAAGTACAAAGTCTAAATTTTAATGATTTTAACATTATTTTACATAAACTATTTATTATCTATCATCAGTGTTCCCATGAAACAATATTATTTTGTTAAAATATTATTAAAATGTTAAAGCGTTGTTCCATTGCTTGGTTTTACCATGTATTTGTAGGGATTTTGTCTCATTTGCATTTACTCCATATCCCTTCATTGTTAATATTATACTCAAGAATTTGAAAAAATCTTTAAAATGAAAATTATTTTGAATTTCAATTTATTTTATTCTTGTTAACATGTCATTTTGATTAAATTTCAAAAATTTTAATAGGGAATACACAAAAAATTTACAGGTAAAAACAGTTAAATATTAAATACAAGTTAGAAACAAACTTTAATTGTTAAAACAACACAGTCAACTATGTTTATTTTTGCCTATAATCAAAAGTGGACAAACCAGGATGACACCTTTTTAATTAAATGAATGTTCTGTTGATGTGTTTAAACTGTCTGCTAAGCTTTCATAAATATTTTACTCCCACATTCAAGTTATAGTCATAATGAAAGTTAGATACCGGTACATGCCAGCTGCCTGCAAATTGAGGGAATTCAAAACAACTCCAAATATTACTGAATGTATTTGCCAGTCAGCTATTAACCACCAATCGATAAACTTTTGAGTCTGATATGTTTAGACTAGAGGACAATAATTTGAACATTGAATGTAGTTAAAGTTTATCAGTAATCACATTGGTCAATTTCTTGGTAATTTATTAATTTTGCAATAATAGGTAATGAAATGCTTTCCTTCATGGCTCTTAGAGTACTTTTCGTTTGATAGCATGGTAAATAACTTTTGAAAATAAATGATAAAAATAAAATGTTGGCTTCAAATGTAATTTGTAATTTAATTAATTACATTTGCAAAGTAATTGTAATTTAATTAATTACATTCCAAAATCCTTGTAATTGTAATTGTAATTTAATTGAGCATTTTTGGAAAGTAATTGTAATTTAATCAATTACTTTTCAATGAAATTGACCCCATCCCTGTCACATAAACTTTACATAGTTGTTAGACAATGAAATTGAGGTTAAGATCAAAAGCCAAATAACGGACATCATGTTTTATTTGGAACATTGCAACATCTAAATTTATGAAAATTTGTATAAAACTAAGGAGTATCTCCTTCTTGCATAGCTCTATCCTTAGCTGATTTTAGCTTTTCTATTTAGGTCTTATTGGTAATTTGTTCTTTATCAGCTTTTTGGTTGATTTATAGATTTCCAAATGTTTTGATTTGATCTGCACATAAATTGTCCAAATGGTCATATGCAGAAACTAAATTCACAGTAACTTCAGTATTTTGCTATTTATAATAACCAAATCCAAATATATACCAAATATCACTGACTTATAACTTATAGTGACTTAGCATAATTTTGAGAAACTGGTCTAACCAGTAAAATTTATGCTCATTAGACTGTGAAGTTGAGGCTAAGATCAAAAGGCGTGCTGGATTTTTGCAAATGATACAAACAAACTACATATACATGGCAGACGAGTTTTTTTCTGAGGTTTGAGCATTGAATTCATACCCAAATCGCCTTTGGATTGACAAAAGTAGTCTTTCGAGAAATTATTGATTAACAACTGGTGTTGTAATTTAATTTTTTCATAAATTGTCTTTAAAAGTTATATTATTCAATATATGACAACGAAAACAATTAATGATTAATGATTAATAGTATTTAGTAAAATTTAAAAAAATATATAAATAATTTTGTCAAAATTATTCTTGTGCTCCTTTTTGTTTGATTGGTCGCTGGAACTGGAACTGAAAGAGCATGTGCAGAACTGCCCAACCAAGCTATGTGCACCCCATATGACAAACTGTCATAATATACTTAATATCGTTTAGCTCCCACTTGTTATTTAGAAACAGACCTAATCACAAAAACTCATTTTGGCACTAGACAAATTTTTTTTAGTTTGAGGTCTTCCAATTTTCTGTTCACCAGATATGAATAAATGCAAGCTACCAATGGACCAAATATTATTTTCCTGGATTAAAGGGTTCCATAAATCATCATACTTTGCAAGAATATGTCTAGCTTTCTATGACTTTTGTCGCGAATGAAATGAAAAAGGTTTTCTATGGAATATACACTGCATTAATACATATTTTTCTGTATGAAGAAGACAAGACAAATGTGTATACAATCATCAAACCAAACATTGCATAAAATCGAAATCACAATATCTACCAGTATCAAATTACACACACATGGGTTTGCATCATTGGCAAAATTTGGACTCGTCATTTAAAACATGTTCGACACACCCATTTTGAGCTAAGCTTCAGCATAAAAGGTACACTAGATATAATAATTTGACATAAATTATGTTTACTCTGATCTGTTGCAAATGTGCAATCAAATCTATATTGTGGCTCATACTTACTTATTTTTAGAACATGTATGCATGTGCATTGGATTAAGCAGTTTTTGTGCTTAACCTACACACACTGGTCAACGCGTAATTTGCAATGTCGGTTGTTATTGGCAATTCGGTGAGCCCCAATTTTTGATAGGTAAGTAGATTGTCATAAATAACACCTGTAAGGAGAGGGCCAGGTAAGAATAAAAGGGTTTCTATGAGCGAGAATTGATACAGGTAATTAAATCTTATTAAAGTATGTATAAGCTTTGATAACCCTTTAAGGGCGAAATTTTGCACGTTTTTGTCAAAGAGCCATTTCAGTATACGACCCTCATAATTAACATAACATTTGTTAATGCTTATAATTCGACATCGTTAGAATTTTACAAAGAACTGATATTGAGAGTGAAAACTGCATTTTACCCATTTTTAGATGTCATCGGGAAACCGGTTGAATAGTTCCATTTGTTATCGGATATTTCGGTTTACATTATCGTAAAAACAGGTTGTCAATGATAATTGAAATGCAACAAATAACAAAAATGTTTGTATTTTGTCACTTTTATTTGACCAATCTAACCTTATTAAGTGACTGACAGATGATCGAGATTTGGCTGTTATTTGTCTTTTGTGTTTAGGTATGTGAGTTTTTATTGCAATTTTCTTGTCTAGTGTTATGCATATGATGATCATACTTACACTGTTCAAACAAAGAAAACAATGAAAACGTAGTTAAATTTTCACCTTAGTTATAGCCATACCCTCCCGACATAAACATAGTGAATATCTATAACTGATTATCTAACACACGTGGGTTTATTTATGGCAGTGGATTCTTACAAATGACACATTTGAACATAACATGTGTAGTAAACACACAAAGTATTTGGTAATTATTTTTGTACACTATAAATTTCTTTCGACAGCATCTTATGGATAAATAGCTCATTCAAATACCATAAATGAGTTATAGAAGTTTCTTTATATGCCATGTCGCTTATTCACCTGTATGGTTGCACTAACGTTGACTTTCCCATTATTTAATGTGACCTACTGTTGCAATTGCTTCCATTTATTTAGACTATGTTGGTACTTCGAGCCTTTAAGTAAAACCTATAAAATGTGCAATATGTTCTTGGTCCTAGGAAAAAGAACATACCAGAATAGCGTATCTTACTGACTATACTTTAGCCTAGCATGAAATGTTGGTGCATATTATATATATTTGTGGAAAGCATTTGATGACCTACGGTTAAGGACGACCTTAGGGCAGCCTGGAAGGTATTTTGTGGCGATAATATCACAGCGTTGAATTAGAACTATCCATTTGTTGCAGTTTATGTTATATGCTTCTGTAAGTAGCAGTATTAGTAGTCTATGTAGGAAAGTTATGTTTTGATCCATCATCATTATACAGTATCTGCTCTAGGATATGTATAACCATGCCGTTGCTTATTCCTCTCTCATCAGAGTTTATTCCAGCGATCAAATACGTATGACTTGCAGAATTGTTTGCACTATTTTTTCAAGAGTATGTGTGAGTGTGCGTGCGTGCACAAGTGTTATAGCAACTCGAAATATAGTTTTCCATATTATTCTAAAGATAGCAGAGTCACTGGGACTCGTATAGCGGGCTAAATTTCCTGCACCTACCCATTTATCTCCTTTTCAAATGGCTTCCAAAACGCTTTGCCCCGGTTGTACCTTCCATTTTTATTTCTTTCTATTTTTACTAATATATTTGTTCTCATTCTGATATAGCTGAAATATTGCTCACTGCACGTCAGACTCTAACTAATCATTCAATCATTCAATCCAAATATAGTTATACCTCTAAAAGGTATATTTGATGCCCTTTATGCCAAGTACAGGTTTACAGAAACCTCCCTGAAGTGTAAAGTATCATGATGGTGGTACTAGAACGAAGTATAATGACAACTTAGGCAAATATTATGTTTTTTTTATGGTTCATGGTTTTTTTCAATAAGAGAACTACAATTTTTTTAATGAAGAGTGCTGTGAGGCAGTTCATGTAAGCATACATAAATGAACAAGTTAAAATTCTTGTCTAACTGCGATAAAATGTCAAAGAATAAATATTATGTCAAAACGTAAAAATATGATTGAAAAACAAAATCAGAGGTGGGGATGGGCCAAGATCGTCCACGTTGATGTCTTCAAGGGCCGTGGAAAAACAAATTGGCTTAGACGTGAAGTGCTACGTCACAGGTGGATACAGGTAAAATCAATTTGACATTCCCCGTTTAGAGAACAGAAAAAGCGGGATAAACTTATAAATGGGTACGGGCAGGAAATTAAGCCCTCTTCACGAGACCAAAACTAATAATTAACAAATATATATGAAAAAAGTATCACAGTAAGGAATATAATTAAGAATTAAATAAAATTAGAGATACCAGTCCAAGGATTGAACATTAAACACTATTTTTTTATATTGATACCTTGGGAGTTTTGGGTACCCAGAGTGAATACAATTTTTCGTTCTAACTATTGACAGTGTTTTTGTTCTAACTGTTGTCAGTGTTGTCGTGAACTGTCAACCTTATTAAGGACTGTCAGGCTCATGTCTTCAATGGAATGTTGGCAAAACCTAAAATGGTTACCGACGGGTATGTCTTTGTGATCTGTAACGGAGCGATCCCCTGGAGTCTGTTGCAAGTCTAACTTATATATATTTTGTTGCACCGTCTACATACTATGGCATATATCACATTCTTGTTTATACAAGTATAACCAGAACTGATTTTGTAAGAACCATCAAGACCCTTGATGAATTCCGTTTCCATAGAGAAGGGACACGTTCCACAGATCTTGCGACCACAATGTCCCGTTCCCCTGAATGACTTGGTGTTCCTAAACCATTTTGTTTTTGTTCATCCGGCATACAGATTTTTACGAACCCCTCAATTTTTACATAAATACTATTGCTCATGCCATAAACTCTGTTGTCTACTACCAGCCATCAGTGAATCCCTCACGTTGAAACTATGTAAATATTTCATTCATTTAAGGATCGAGGTGAAAAACAATCGTGTGCCAGTCCATAGAGTAAATCAATAGAACATATTAAATAAAAGCTTCAACAATATAAAAAAATACTAAAAAATACCTTTCATTTTATGCTGTCAGGCTTACTGGAGATAAATTGTAAGAATTCAACTAGTTTGGAATGACTTTAATGATTCTTTCATCCTTTTACACATGATAAAAGGAACATTTTCAACCTGTGTTTACGATAACGTAAATCTGCCAAAACCGAGTGATCCTATAACTTCTACCGGGTTCCCGATAGCATGTTTTCATCTAACTACACACTTTCAAAACTCGTTTTTTAACTCTTAAGCAGAATTTTGATCCAAGTCCGCTGATGTAACTGTTTGGGATAGACAGTAGAATAAATAAATTATTTTGATTTATGGAATAAATTGCATTTAACTTATAAAAAAATCGAAAATATCTCAACAAATAGCCAAAAAAATTATAAATTATCACTTTCAGAAAGCGGTAAATCTTTTCGAAGAGAGTAACGTGGTTGTTCTCTTGTCTGTATAAAGGGTAATCATTTATGGACAAAAGTTCATAATCAATATTTGCTAAATTATGCCTTGTCTGTGAAAATTGTTAAAAACAAACATGCCTTAGTTTTCTAAATATTGCTTTCCTTGTACCGAATTGCCGATAACAACCGAATTGCCGATTACTCGTTGACCAGTGTGCTACAGTACAGCTAGAGACTTGCCATGATAAATCACTGTGATAGACACATCGCTTAAAAGTTTTTAATGATTATAAATGATTTCCTGATTTATTTATCAACATTATTTCTTTTGCATGTCAAGTAGTAGACTTCATCACTTTAAATGCAAAAGATTGATTGAATATTGTTTAACGTCTACTCAGCAATATTTCAGCTATATCAAGACGAGAACAAGTTTGTTGATAAATAATCACTTTGGGGTATGGAAATGGCCATGGGACGGGAAATTCTGACTGCCACTGGAAAAGTAGGGTGAAATCGTCAAGGGCGGGGAATTTAGCCTTGTAGCCGATCACCTACGGACCACCCCAAAAGGAGCTTGCTACAAGGGTTCTTTAACGTGCAGGCATTTCTTCCAACACGTGGACCTGAGTTTACATCCCATCCGAAAGATGGGTTGTGTATTTATTAATCCCGCACAACCACGGAATGGGTCCTATTTCTATATCCCGGGACCCTCGGGGTCAGCCTCCGTTTAGGAGGGGTCACACCCCGCAAGCCGGAGATACTGGGTCCTATTTCTATATCCCGGGGTTCCCTCGGCGTCCTCTGTTAGGATGGCTCATACTCCAAGCTCAGAGGATGCTGCGGGCCTATTCTTCAGCCGGGACCGCGCACGGCGGAAATGCAAAAGAAAGCATGTTGATAGATTAAACAGGAAATAAAATATTATATTATACGCATAAACTAAGCAGAGTGATATGTCTATCACAGTGATTTATCACAGTTAATCTCTTGCTTTACTGTATACAGGAGTCATTTGATCTCATATTGACATGTTGACAGGCACACTAGGGATATGACTAAGTTAAGAATTTTGAGTAAAGCTTTTCTCATGGAGTGTTAAACTATTCAATGTGAAACATATAAAAGAATAATGTGTATAACATGAGAACTGGTAAACCTACAAGGTGTGAATAGTTAATTAGTGTTCCAAAATAGGATGAATGTATAATTTATCTAATTAGTTATTGCGATGTGAATTTCAATTAAAAATAGTTTGTTGTGTTAGACAGTGTGAGATTTATTAATTAAATAAGGAGTTCCTGTATGTCACTTATTGATTGGTTCTCACATTGCTGTTAATAATATTTTGTAACAATATAATTTTATATCAGATTATTACACATGGAAAACAAAATAAGCTTTTATACTGAAACTGATCTCTCAAGATTGATGTGCTGATAAAGTTTTAAAACAATGAGTTAAAAAAGTAAAATCAAAACTGGGCATGTAATTTAATACAGATTGATATTGTGATTTGGATCTTTTGAATGTTTGCTTTTATGCATGCATACAAGTTTTTCTCGAGTTTCTTCAACTAAATATGTTTTAACATAACAATTATCTACCCAAGAAAAAAGACAAAAGTAGTGTGATAGCAGCTAGGCCTTTTTCATTGATTCTATGAATGCAATGAAGAGTATGAAATTAAACTGTGAATTAGACAATTATTAATGAAAGCTTGCATAATAAACTGATTTTTTTTTTCTTGCATTTATTGCTCATGTATTCATTAATTCCATTTATTGCTGCAATACTCTTTAGAAAAATATTTAGATGAAACTACATTAATTTTCCTAACTTTATAATTTTTTTTCTAAGACTTCTGACTTAATCAGTTGTGATATGGGAGATAGCTGATTAGTTAAGTTGCAACTGTTTGGTATCAAACCACCAATTCAACCAATCAGAGTTTGTGTTAAAGTGGGTCTTAAGAATCTAGAGAAAGACTTTGTATTTTTACACAGGCAATTTCTGGGTATTTCATAAATGACACACCCATTTAAACATTCATTATGTTGATATATCAGGTTTATTCTAAAACCAAGTATAATTGACGAAGTGTACTTTTTGATCACCTAGGAAGGGATTTCCTATTTACTTTTTAGCTTCAATACTTTGATGTCATGGTATGTGTTTATAGGTAGGTATTTCCCCAACATTCTGGGAATCCCTAGAAGGCTTTAATAGTATGATCAAATTTTGACATAATGTAGAGAAGGTGTGTTCCTTTCAGAAAATATATGATACTGGGCAAGTTGAAGTTCAGATACTGGTAATTGTCCAGATTGTTTGAAAATGTTAAAGAAATGATTTGGTGGTTTCACATCTTTAGAACTAAGGTGTCATATGATTTTAATTGACATCAGGGCTTAGTTAAGTCTTCTTATATTTTGTTTGTAGGCAATTTTGATTGTTGTCTTGCTGTATTTAGTTGATCGGTATACATAGCCTGTGTCCTCTAACGGATTTGACTTTACTACCTGAGTTGACATGTTCAACACAGCAGGTCTTATAAGAAACAGGAGATGCTGAATCTACCGGTGCACCTGATCTCTCTCATGGCTTTTTATTGGGTCCTTGTTGTTCATTTTTGTATGTGTGTGTGTGTCTTTGTTTTTCTTTTCTGTGCCATGCACATTTTATGTCTTTATTTCTTTGTTTTTCTGATGATGGCATTATCCTTGGTTTGTTCGTTTTAGATTGATGGTTCGGTTCTCAATTACTTTTGTAAAACAGTTTGAATAAGAGCAGTAAGAATATTTTGTATAATATTATCAGCTGGTTTGTTAATTGGGAAAAAAAAGATTTTTAAGAGTGTTTAGTTTTAGAAGTATATGTCAAGCAAGAACCTAGATGTAACAAAAAATAATTTGAATGTGTGTTGATGTAACATTTGCTAATTAATTAACATAAATGAAAAAAAACAACAAAGTCGCTGAATCATGAAATTGGGGTCAATGTTACATGTTGCATCTTCTTTCTTAGATGTAGCAATCTATCAAGTATCATTTGTCAATACTTTAAAATAGCTCAGAAACATGCTTGGATGTCAGGTTTAGGTCAATTGACAAAAGGAATTGCTGGAAAGTACCAAAGAAGACATTTGGATATAGGAATTACAGGAAGAAACTGAATGTCCAGCTCTCTTAAATGGTACAACTTTAATGAAAATCTGTTAAAAATAAGCTAAGAATTTTTTAAATGAAGACCGTTTCAATATGAAATGCACTATAGAATTTCCAAATTCCGAATATTTTTGACCCAAGACTGCATTTTGATCAAATTGTGTCAAAATTGTTCAAGCAGTTCAATAGGAGAAAATTCTGAATACATTTCCCATAGTATACTATGTTAAACTTTGTTCCCCACTGGCAGCAATCTTTCATGAGGTGGAAACATTAAAATCACAAACTTTGAAAGGGATGACCCAAGAACTATTTTGAATTAAAATTGTTCAAGCTGTTCAAGAGGAAAAGAAATGAATGCATTTCCCAAAGGGTGTTATGTTATACTATGTAGAGGTTGGATGAGGTAGAAAGATAAAAATCAAAAACTCTGGAAGGGAAAAACCAAAGACTATTATGATAAAATTTGGTTAATATTCTTCAAGCAGTTCAAGAGGAGAAAATCTCTGAATGCAATTCCAATGGGGACCTATGTCATGCTGTGAAACCATATTCCCCACCTGCCAAAATCTTGGATGAGGTAACAACAAAAATCACAAAGTTTGAAGAGACAACACAAAGACTATTATGATCAAGTTAGGTTATAACTGTTCCATCAATTCCAGATCAGATGATCTGTGAATGCATTTCCAATAGGGTAGTATGAATAAGTATGTTCCCCTCTGGTGGCCACCTTGGATGAGATAGCAACATAAAATCATTTACATTGAAGGGGACAACCCAAGGACTATTATGATCAAATTTTGTTAGAATTGTTGAAGCAGATAAAAAGGAGAAGATCTTTGAATACATTTCCCATCAGGTCCTACGTTACACTATTTTCCTGGTGGCAGCTATCTTGATTTAGGTATGAACATAAAAATAAGAAATTTTGAAGTGACTCACCTTAAGATTAAATTGGTCAAGCAGGTAAAAAAGAGAAGATCTTTTAATGCATTTCCCAAGGGGTCCATTGTGAAACTATGTTCCACACTGGCAGCTATCTTTAATGACCCATAAATCTGCTAGAAATATGTAGAAATAGTAGTCTGCAATAAAACTGAACATTTCTGCAATTGAAATTTAACCTTGTTCTCAAATAGGTGTGAAATACAAGTAAAAAGGTATCAAAACGAAGAAAACTCCACAACTCCTTAATGGGTATTCAGATTTTCTTAAAATATTCTTAAATATCACACACTTTGAAGGGGACCATTCAAGGACTATTGTGACCAAGTTTGGTGCCAACTGGCTCGTAGTTTCAAAAGAGAAGATCTTTGAATGAACTTCCCATAGGGTCAGTATGTTAAACTATGTTTCCTGCTAGAGGCCATCTTGGATTAGGAACAGACATAAATATCACACACTTTGAAGGGGACCGCCTAAAGGCTATTTTTTAAGTTTCCTTCCAATTTGCTCAGTGGTTTCAATGGAGAAGATTTTTGAATGAAAAGTTTATGATGGAATATGATGGCAAAAGCTCACCCTGGCTAAAGCAAGGTGAGCCAAAAATTAAATATACATCATACCTCATCAGGATCATTCCAGGATCCAGGCCCAGCGTAAGCAGACATATTGTACTCATCTTTTCCATAGTAATCTACGATACTATACATTGAATCCCATGAGTCCTGGATATCATCAAAGTTACGCCATTGGTTACAAGTCCTTTTAAATGCAGGATAATCAGTCTGAAACATAATAAACTTGAAATGAAAAAGGTATCTACTGTAGAAAGGCATGATTTGGCCACAGTATGCTCTGTTCACAAAGTAAAATAAAAAATATTGCACACAGAGTGATGCAGAAGACTAAGATTGTGTCCTTGAATTGTAATTTGAGGTCATTGTAGGTGTATCCTGTTATGTATTTTTAATTTAATCAACAATTTAATTACTTCAAGCATTTTCACTTATGAAACATCTAAATCAATTACATTAGTTTCTACCTGTTGTTTTGAATTGCAAATTGTCTTATAGTTATAAAAAGAATGGGTTTTTCCTCCAAAAGAATGTTATTTTGATGTCAGAAACACAAATATTTTTATTATACGCAATTACTGTCAACATGCCAAAGATGCAAAAATATAGGTTTAAGAGGCCTTTTTTTCATTCCACAATGGAAGACTTAGAAATATCCAATTAAATGTAAAATAAACACGGATATGACGGTCTGCACAGAAACTGTTCCGATCTTTCATTCCTACTTGAACTTCCTGATTAATCAAGGGATTATGTTATTTTTCTTCAAATTTCATTGTGTTTGAGCATTTCTATCATTAAATACTTTCAGATGAAGATACAGATATAGTAAATTAAGACTCGTGCAGTTAATAAACTATGAAAATACCGACTTACAGGTACAAAATAACTACGATCATACCGATCGATGTGAAAAATTTGTTGGTTAAGGTACCAGCGTATTAAGCATACAAAATGTTTTTCCTCCAGATTTAAAGGCCTAAAAGACCCTGCAGATTATACACAAATGCAGATATACATGGCTTGTTACGGTACCCATGTTTCAATCTGTATACATTGGGAGAATTTAAATAGGAAAGAACAAAAATATAACTGATCTTTAAATTATACTGAAGATCATCAAATAATAAGTTGAACACCATTATTATCTGAAATTCACATTATGCATTCTATGGATGGTCACTCCTAGGTTTTTGAAATTTTCTCTATTTTTAAGAACCCTCTTATTTTAATTCATCGTGATGGATTAGAAAATTTTAAACGGGGCCTCACTTATTTCAAAATATGATGGCGTACATCTTAAGTAGACTTTTGCCCTTTGATGAAATTCTTCACATTCCTTCATGGCGTTTGAAAGGTTTAGCTTCTTCATACAAAGTGATCATTATGTCCAAGAACTTAGATTTACCAGCAAATTTTCATGAGCTTATCAGGCTAATATCTCAAATATGAGCACACTGATTACCTATC
Organism: Modiolus philippinarum; assembly: GCA_002080025.1. Lineage (NCBI taxonomy): Eukaryota > Metazoa > Mollusca > Bivalvia > Mytilida > Modiolidae > Modiolus > Modiolus philippinarum. The sequence goes on along the minus strand of MJUU01036944.1, from coordinate 138,657 downwards.
AAAATGTTTTGCTTAAAATGATATATGATTGAAGTTAATACAAATATAAATTTTTCAACCTCGATATTATACACTAGAGAAGAAACCATCAATAAACCAAGTGTGTTGCTTCTTTTTCGGCTTCTATATAAATTTAGTATTATAAACACTTTACCAAACTTTTTATTTTGTTAACATATGCTGGCCAGCTACACAAATACATAATGGGACGTCCTGTCTTGTTTAAATACATCCCCATTTCAGGATAGCCTACAAAATATCATCAACTATTAACACTGGTTCTTATTTCACTGTACGCAGTGAAACTGTCTAAACAGAATTATACTTAAAAACAAACATTGCCTTTAGTCAGAAGTCTTAATACTGTAAACATATTTTAATTTTTGGTTGTTACTTTTTGTGATTTCTTGAACAGGGACATATTTGCTGGTATCAATTTTCACGTTTTAGGCACAGCTAAAAAATATAAGTACAATGTACCTTCTTATTGTTTCTCAGATATTCATGTGTACTAATTTTAACGGTCTTTTGTCAACTTCGAAAATAGCTCAAATTAGTACACTATGTTTATAGTAATATATAGAACTTAAACCTATCTAATCTAAAAACCTATCAAAACCAAAACTTTGCTCTGGTTATAATTCAGTTTGAACTGAATGAAGCAATCAAATTTCTCCAGGAGTTTATTTTCCATCAGTAGGGAAAAACATCTTGACAATGTTTAATTTTTCACAGACAAAAAAAAATATGTGTTGTAGACTATATTTATCTAAATTCTGTCAACATAGTTGCCATATCTTCCATTTTTTTGTGCTTCCAGTACAAAAACAAACACATGTATGTCTTCCTCATCTGACTATTTTTTTTTGTATTCCTCACATATTTTAATATTAATTGCTACCTATAAATCAATTTGATTGACAAGAAATGACACAGCAATAAATCATTTTAAATGTATTTCAAGAGAAGTAACTCTATGCACATTCGCAACAGATTTAATAGAACTTGAAACATGGTTACCAATACAATTATTTTATTTTGTAAACTAAACTTAAACACTATATCATAAAAATCCTGACATACACAGTACGTACAAATACAGGGCAGGTACAGATTTTGATGTGAGGGCCATATCTGTGTATGCTAAAGATTTAGGTCTAGATACCCTTTTTCACTTCAAATATAAAAATAAATGCATGTCGGCAGGTAAGAAATCCATACTGATCTATACCCACTCTCCTTTCAATATATACTGACTACACATTGTTGCTATAAGGACTTTGGTAATACTCCTGTTAGATAAAGAGAATCTTTGGTCAAATGTTGACCTCTGTCATGGACCCTTACTTGCTCTGAGATCTTTATAGTTTGTTTTGAAACAGAAATTTTTCTATTTCTTTCTACAAAAAACCTGATAACAGATACATATATATTACCATGCTGCATGTCCGTTACATTAGAATTACATCCATCCAACTTGAGCATATCCACACCCCAACCAGCAAATGTTTCTGCATCTGTCTGTAAGTGGAACTCACTTCCAGGGTAACCAGCACATGTACGGGTACCAAAATCTTCATATATTCCAAGCTTCAGGCCTTTGTTGTGCAACTAAAAGCACAAAATTGATGAAAGCATTAACATCAGTACTTATCTATTTACAAAATACAACTAGAGCTGTCGGCAAAGCCAGACTAATACCCCCGCAACTGCATTTGAGTACCAAGGCATGTCATTTTGAAATTTGACCTTTAGCCACATGGTAATTGGAAAGTAAATCTAACAGAAATAAAGCCTGTCAGGACTGAAATTATTCCAGTCAGTTCATATCTGGTACTAAGTACATATACTTCATTTAAAGGGTAATACATTAAATAATATATAATTCGGTGGATACAAACCTGATTTAACCAAGCTTTCGACACAAAATGAGCAAGGATTTACTATCATTAAGGTCAAAGGTCAAAGTCAAGGTCACAGTGACCTAAATTTGGTACGCGACATATCGTCTTCCCATGATGCATCCACATACCAAGTTTGATAATCCTAGGTGCTACGGTACAAAAGTTTTGCTCCGGACACGGTTTTACTCTCATAAAGGTCAAAGTTCAAAGTCAAGGTCACAGTGACCTAAATTTGGTACACGACACATCGTCTTCCCATGATGCATACACACACCAAGTTTGATAATCCTAGGTGCTATGGTACAAAAAATCTGCTCCGGACACGGTTTTACTATCATAAAGGTCAAAGTTCAAAGTCAAGGTCACAGTGACCCAAATTTGGTACGCGACACATCGTCTTCCCATGATGCATACACACACTAAGTTTGATTATCCTAGGTGCTACGTTACAAAAGTTCTGCTCCGGACACGGTTTTACTATCATAAAGATCAATTGTCAAAGTCAAGGTCACAGTGACCTAAATTTGGTATGCAACACATTGTCTCCCCATGATGCATCCACACACCAAGTTTGATAATCCTAGTTGCTACGGTACAAAAGTTCTGTTCCGGACACGGTTTTACTATCATAAAGGTCAAAAGTCAAAGTCAAGGTCACAGTGACCTAAATTTGGTACACGACTCATTGTCTTCCCATGATGCATCCACACACCAAGTTTGATAATCCTAGGTGCTACGTTACAAAAGTTCTGCTCCAGACACGGTTTTACTATCATGAAGGTCAAAGGTCAAAGTCAAGGTCACAGTGACCTAAATTTGGTACGTGACACATCGTCTTCCCATGATGCATCCACACACCAAGTTTGATAATCCTAGGTGCTACGGTACAAAAGTTCTCCTCCGGACACGAAATGCNGGTTTTACTATCATAAAGGTCAAAGGTCAAAGTCAAGGTCACAGTGACCTAAATTTGGTACACGACACATCATCTTCCCATGATGCATCCATACACCAAGTTTGATAATCGTAGGTGCTACGGTTCAAAAGTTCTCCTCCGGACACGGTTTTGCTATCATAAAGGTCAAAGGTCAAAGTCAAGGTCACAGTGACCTTAATTTGGTACGCGACACATCCTCTTCCCATGATGCATCCACACACCAAGACTGATAATCCTAGGTGCTACGGTACAAAAGTTCTCCTCCGGACACAAAATGCACATGGTTTTACTATCATAAAGGTCAAAGGTCAAAGTCAAGGTCACAGTGACCTATATTTGGTACGCGACACATCGTCTTCCCATGATGCATCCACACACCAAGTTTGATAATCCTAGGTGCTACGGTACAAAGGTTCTCCTCCAGACACGAAATGAACATGGTTTTACTATCATAAAGGTCAAAGGTCAAAGTCAAGGTCACAGTGACCTAAATTTGGTACACGACACATCATCTTCCCATGATGCATCCATACACCAAGTTTGATAATCCTGGGTGCTACTGTTCAAAAGTTCTCCTCCGGACATGGTTTTACTATCTTAAAGGTCAAAGGTCAAAGTCAAGGTCACAGTGACCTTAATTTGGTACGCGACACATCCTCTTCCCATGATGCATCCACACACCAAGACTGATAATCCTAGGTGCTATGGTACAAAAGTTCTCCTCCGGACACAAAATGCACATGGTTTTACTATCATAAAGGTCAAAGGTCAAAGTCAAGGTCACAGTGACCTATATTTGGTACGCGACATATCGTCTTCCCATGATGCATCCACACACCAAGTTTGATAATCCTAGGTGTTACGGTACAAAAGTTCTGCTCCAGACACGAAAGGGGACAGACGGACAGACAGACGGACAGACAAGGTGATTCCTATATACCCCCCAAACTTCGTTCGCGGGGGGTATAAAAATACCCAAGTTGCATAATAAACAGTAAAACTTATAATGCTACACATGTGTTTCATGTACAGTGGAACCTGTCTATTCTGACAATTTAGTATTCCAATATCCTGTCAAAACCGAAATTTTCTGGTGCCAAAGACAGCTTATTAATACATGTACAATGTGAATAAAAGGATATGGAGTAAATGCACATGAGACAAAGTCTCTACAAATACATGGTGAAAAACAAGCAAAGGAACAATGCTTTTATTGTTGTTCTTCATCTTGAAGTCACCTTGAGGCCTTCAACAATGAGCTTTGCTCATACCTCATAGTAAGTTCATTTAGACGGCCCCTATCACCGGTTTAAGTGGAATTCTTTGCTAATTGTCGAAACGCTACATCCATGTCTTTCTTGGTCATGGGTGCGGGATTGTCAACAAACATCAATTAAACTGGCAAAGTGCTCTTCCAATCACTGTCATCCTTTGCCCGACAAAAGCACTAGTGTCTTAAGCTAGTGGACAACTACAACAGACAAACACAGGGCATTCATCAAGTCGAATGTAAGAAAACTTGGAGTTGTAAAATAGTGAGATGTGGGCACTTAAAACAGGTGGTCTGGATTACATTTCGAAAATTACAAAAATAATTGCCAAAATTTGAAAGTATCAATAGTATATCCATATGAGAAATTCTCTCATGCACAAGTACACCATAACTGAAAAATATAGAGAGCATACATCTCTCGCATGGGGAATCGTTTTACGACTCCACACTGCAGGAGAGACAAACTCCAGTCGTAAATAGTGAATAAAAGGATATAGAGTAAATGTACATGAGACAAAGTCTCTACAAATACATGGTAAAAAACAAGCAAAGGAACAACGCTTTAATTGTTGTTCTTCATCTTGAAGTCACCATGAGGCCTTCAACAATGAGCTTTGCTCATACCTCATGGTAAGTTCAAGA
>MJUU01036944.1:94830-106296 GCA_002080025.1 Modiolus philippinarum | reverse complement strand
ATCCTTTATTTTTTGTATCCTTTTTAAGAAGTAAAATTACTACTTTGCGAGATATATGGGATTCTGAAAATAAGAATTTTAAATCTTGTAACGATATTTTCAGTTCTTTGATTGATAGAAGAAATTGCATTTCTGAATACTCCAAGATAAAAGCCGCTATACCAGTAAACTATATTAATGTATTAAAGGGAATTAAAGTACCTTCTGTAAATGAAAAACAGAGTTTTATTATCTGGAATTCATTTATTTACTAACTCAGGATCACCTATTTCTGTCAAAAATCTTAAACTAAAGGTAATACAAAAAATATTGAATAAAAATGTTACTCCNATTGGAGGTCAATACATAATATTATTTATACAGAATATAAGTTATATAGAATTAGATTGTCAAATTGTGAAGGTAAATGTCATTATTGTAAACAACATTTTGAAACACAAGTTCACCTTTTCTATAATTGTAAAATTGTGTATCCTTTGGTTTTATTTATCAATGAAATTTTTTCACAAGTAGATATAACTGAAAAAATATGATACTTGGTTTTTATGAGGGTTCAAAGAAGGGGTTGTTGTTGACAAATATTATTATTATAATTGCAAAATGGGCTATTTGGAAATTGAGGTGTAAAATAAAATTCGAAAATATTAAATGTAAGTTTTTTAGATATTAAGAGTTTTTTTTGAAAGAATTAAAGGCTAATCTTAATGTTGAACTAAAGATAAAGAATAAATCCAAATATAACATAGATAATTATATCAAAGATACATGTATATTAGTTATTATTGGTTCATAAATAATTTTGGTAGTTGTTTTTGTGTTATTTTGAAAAATTATATTGAAAATTATGTAGTAGTAATTATTTTAATAATCATGATAATGGTAATTATTGTTATTATTTGTGTATGTTTTAAGTGTATTTTATAACATGGACCCTGTCAATGGCAGCCTGGGCCATTGACAGAAATGTAACTGGCAAAATTAGAAATAAAGAAATAAAAAAAAGAAAAAAAATATGTTTATTTTTATTGTTTTTTTACTTATCATTCATGTGGAAACAGAGAGAATTTATATTAAATACTGCAAATCAAATATTTGTTGTATCAGCAGTCACTGAGTGTATTTATATTTATAGGTCTTTAAATAACATGAATTGTAATTAAAGTTATAAACTGTCACACATAATAATTTTCATAACAGGACCCAAGCTGTCACAATCCCTAACAATCACAAACAATGGAAGCCATATCTGGCATAAATAACAAAAAATTATCAATATATGTATAAAAACATTTATTTGGTCTCACAAAATCACTTTTTCAAAGATAAGAATGATTAATCATCAAATACATCTTCAGTCACTGAAAACTACAAAATTCTGAAAAAACCAACAATCCTTGGATAAAATTTTTATCCAAGGATTATTAACAATCCTTGTGTTCAAGGATTGTTGGCATACAAGTTAATTGATCCTGAACTCCTGTTTAAATGAGGTAGAAATGTTACTTTTCGGATAGTTTTCCATATTTTTCTTTACTACATTTGGAAACAACGGCAGTAGAATACCAAAGGAACAAGGGAAGTGATTATTACAAAAATTGAAGTCCAAAGACATGGCAAAAACGGCAACAGAGAAAAACAAAGACAAAAAAAAGTATGTGACACAGCCACAATGCATGGAAATAAAAAAAGAGAACATTTGGAATTATTAAAAAAATCAATGTAGATTGTCGCAGATGAACATATAGATGAAAGGGGGGGGCAGGACCTTTTTCGGGATGTCCGGATTGGTTGTTTTAAACCCGTGATTTCGGGATTTTTATGATTTAAGCCCGGGATATCAGGAAATTTATTCACCGGGAATCAGGATTTCATCAGTCTTTAAGTTTCTTTGTACTTCGGGATTTCGGGATTTAGAAAAAAAAGTCGGGATTCTGGGATCAGACCCCCTCCTGCCCCCCCTCATAGATCATAGATGTACATGTACGTATAATGCACAAATCGACAGAAAAGATTAATAAACATGATTAAGGGTCTGTCATTCAAAGTGGATCCCAAAAAAAGCCATCTTTTGGTTTTGACCAAAATTTGTATACCGATTGCTATCATCCCTGTTAAATAATAAAATACCGAAGTTACTGTTAATTTATTTTCTGCATATGAGCATTTCGACAACTGATGTCTCATCAGTGCAGATCAAACCAAAACATTTGGAAGTCCATTAAACGAAAACATTTTAAAGCTGATAGAAAACAAAGAACCAAAAGGATCTAGATAGAAAAGCCAATATTCAGCTAAGGACAGAGCTATGCTTGAGGGAGATACTCCTTAGTTTTAAACACAATTTTGTAAAATTTAGATATGACAAGTTTCAATACAATCGGTTTTCGGGTCGGCACCGAAGTCCTGACTACTGAGTTGGTGAATACCCTCGGGCACTAACAGTCGACCAGCAAAAGCATCGACCCAGTGGTAATAAATAATAAAATACCGAAGTTACTGTTAATTTATTTTCTGCATATATGCGCATTTCGACAACTGATGTCTCATCAGTGCAGATCAAACCAAAACATTTGGAAGTCCATTAACCGAAAACATTTTAAAGCTGATAGAGATGGTTTAAAATAATGTTTTCCAAATGAATCAAATACAATTGTATATTGCCGATATATCTATAGACAATACAGCGATTATTGCAGCAGAGGACACATAATATGAGGAATTTTGACAAAAAGCTAAAATGTTACAAATTTAATCTTTTTATAACAAGTGCTTGTTCATTTGATGAGATGACAGGTAAACAAATTTACAGGGGAGACAATATTTGCGAATATGATGACAGAAGCAGAATGTGCTGCTAGATGTCATGAACATGTTAACTGCAAAAGCCAACAAAGCGTACTACAAGATGTACTTGAATCCGCTGGCGCTGTATTGTTCAGTTTGTGATTGTGGCTACAACAGACGATCAACAACGGCCAAAAACAATTCCTACCCTTCTTTCGCTGTTTCGTTTGATCGATTTCTAGCACATGACAAAAGTGTTGATGTCATGTGATTTGAAGGGTATTCTAAAACATGTCTGGCTTACTCGGAACACGTTTGTGGGTTTACCTAAAACAGGGCTGGCATTGCTGAAGATCAGAGACCATCAATAGCTTGTTCGAATAAGAGGAGTCTTGAATCTAACTTCGAAAACTGTCATATAGATATGCTAAACAATGGTTTATTTTTTATTGAAACGTAGGTTAAAATGGTTAATGCATCAGTTTGACTTTTTATTGCAACTCGGCGGTTGGTTGCATCGGTCAATCCAATTTACAATAGGATTCCAAGAAAAATCAAACTAAACCAATGATAAAGGTAAAGTTTTGCATATTTTCATAATCATTAAGGCTAAATAATATACCTTGTATATATAACAAAATACCAAAGTTACTGTGAATTTAATTTCTGCATATGCGCATTTCAAAAAGGCAGTGGCAACCGGATCCGATCGAATAGCCCATTGGAAAGAAAATAGACAAAATCAATGATGTAGCTGACAGATATGGGGAACAAAAAATTAAAATATAGAAAAATAATGACAAAATCTAAAACATATAATTATATATTATACTATAAAAAGGGACAAATTTTCAGAGGTGACTCCTTTATCGAGATAGAAATGAAAAAAAAAACGGGTATATCACCTGGGGGCAAGGATATTTTGCATTTTCAAGATATTATAGTGTAAAGTACTTTAGACAATTTATATTTAAGTTCACAATTTTAAACATCTACCGATGTATAGTCCTGGCAGTGTTTTGTATTTAGTACTTAAATTCTAAAAATTTATAAAGTCACTACGGTACAATTTCAACTATTTTTGCCCTTGGAACCCTTAACCATCAATGGACATCATGTTCTCAAAAATTAAATCAGAAAAAAAATCTGTACACCAATTTCTTGCATAGTCATGATAGTGAGTCACCATATTTCGAACATATCCAGGATTATTAGGATTTTGTTCACATTCTACTGGAGAGCAGGGAGCACAATTTTGGTCCGACTTCGATCAAATTACCGGTACTGTTTCGTCTATTCGTTTTTGAAGTGCTGTGCAGGTGGTTTGTTAAGTGATCACTAAGCCACTGACCTTGTTAAAGTAAACAGCCTCGGAACTGCTAAGTTCCGTCACGGAACCTGTTAAAAGTGATCAGCCACGGAACGTGTCAGTAAAGTGATCAGAAACAAAACCCTTTCTTGGCAGAATTCACACATGTCCTCCAAACAAAAGCAAATTCTTAAGTTTTTGATAAACATGTACTTATTTCAAAAATCAGCATGGAAATTTTTCCTTGTGCGAAAATTTAAGAAAGACGCAAGCATGACCAAATAGAGTATTTCGGAAAAGATGGAAACCAACCCAGTACATTTTTCAAATTCGAACACACGTTGTATAAATACATTTGTAAAAAATATTTCTAATATCAACGATAACTGACCAAAAAAAATGTTCTTTTAAATATGCAAACGTAACATTTTTAAATCCCAAATTTTATTGAAATTAACGAAAAATTAGAATTATATATAAATCATTTATCTGTTTTGAACTATAAGTGTAATTTTAAATGCTTCTACTTGATTTGTCTTTTTGTCTCATAGACTTCGACTCTTGACAACTCTGTTATGTAATTTTGTTATTATAATTCTTATAGGTGCCATATATATAGGTATTCCTTTTCTTGATACCGGGTAAATCTCTTATAAACAGGTGCGGTTGAATAGCCCACAGGGTATTAAACCGGGCCCGATCGAATAGCATGCAGGCTATTCAACCGGGTCCGGTTGAATAGCCACTGTCTTCAAAAATTTAACGGGTCTCCCCATTGTAGATCAAATCAAAACATTTGGAAATCCATGAATCGAAATATGTGTAAAAGCTAATACAGAACAAATAGGATCAAATAGGAAAGCCAAAATCAGCTAAGGGCGGAGCTATGCAAGAGGGAGATAAAGTTAACCTAGATTTAAAGAAAATCATCAAGTTTCATAAATTTTGATATTGCAATTTTTCAAATAAAATCGGTTTTCGGGCAAGCACCGAAGTACTGGCTTCAGGGTTGGTGAATACCCTCGGGGACTTACAGTCCACCAGCAGTGGCATCGGCCCAGTGGTATAGTATAAAGCAGTTCTAAAACATTTGAAAGATTTGAATCGGTCAGTCGCATTGCAAAGTGCGTCAGAGACAGTTGGTTATTATAATCTTGTTTCTTTCTGTTAATAATCCACCTGGTGATAATTAAAACAATACATTCCAACATCTTATAGCAAAGTTGGGTTGTTACTTTTTGGCGGTTTATAAAAAGCGGGTTCACATCATTCACGGTCAATCAGTTTGCAATCGAATTCCAAGATGAAAAAATCAATCTGAAACCGTGATAAATGAGTACTGATCCATATTTTCATGGTAATGCTTAATAAACCTTGTATGAAATTACACTGTTTCCAATAAAGGTATAAAGAGAAGGATGTAAATATTAATACTGGAATTGTTTAATTAATAACCTATTTATAGAGTTTGGAGGAAAAGTATCCAACATACAAAAGGAATACCTATGGTCACTAATTGTGCACCTCTTTCAGTTGATTTTGTTTTATTACTATGAAGCCAGGTTCATACGAGGGCTAATTCAGATAAGACGACAGGCTACCCGTGTTAATTTTACTTTTAGTTATACAGATAATGTTCTTTCGTGAAACAATCCTTCATCTTTCATCTTGTATACTCAAATAAACTCGAAATTAAGGAGACCACCAACATCCGCATCATAATTGGACTTGTACCTCTACATATAACTCTGAAGGTCTGAAAACAACATTTTACGGCCATGTTGATCATGTTGATTTACGACTTTCCAAAAACGAACAAACACTGACTTTGACAAAAATGGACTGGTAGTGGGACGAGTGTCATGCGTGGAACTTGAGTTTTTTTATGGGTTCACAGTGATAGTGCTTCAGTTTTGTGGCGTTCTTTTTTATTTTCTTTCACTTTATTTGTCTTTGTAAGGTATTACTTTTGTTTTAAATATGAATTTTCTTGTCTTTTAGATTTACCCTTTTTTAATATTTTCTTCCGAATCGGCATTTGTTGCCGATGTATGTAAGATCTAGAAATGAGCGGCTATCGCATCACTAGGCTGGCAGATCCAAAAGAATCACTCAGATGCTGCCACTAAGCAACATGAGCAATGTGTGAAAATTAACAGGACCCAAGAGATGCATTGAATCACGTCAAGACATTTTAATCACAATGCTAAGATGGACCTGAAACGGGTGAACCAGGCAATGGATGCCTCGATCAACGCAGCCCTGTTAGACAAGGTTGACCGGACAGGATAGTTTCGAACAATAGTTGGAAGATGGGCACCGACCTGGACATGCAGGGGCATAAAATCCGCATTTTTTAGAAGCGACTCATGCAGACGAATCGATCAGCAAGGGATGGTTCGCCAAGTACTGACAAGAGCTTGCATCAATGATGGAGAAGAGAAGGTCACGTTCAGCAGGTGTAAGTGATAACTTGATTCACCTGACCAAGCAGACCTAAAGGTCTAATCCATCGTTCCTCATCTGATCCTTGTAGCCTTTCTTGTCTTAAAAAGACTGGAAGGTTTACCGATATAGGCTTATTGCATATCTGATTGCTTAGTTGATAAGAGAAGTTGAAGGTTGCGGGGTACAGTGAACACCTATAATGGCTGAAAAATACAATCACATGCCACAATTCACAAAAGGAAAGCACTAGAAAAACACAAAAACACAAAAAAGACAAGAGACAAACGTGTAGAACGATAGGAACTCGGGATAGCCAGACTTGGTACCGGCACTATCAAAAGCTAGCGACAGGGTTTAACCGGTTTATGGGTACCCAAACCTCCCCTCTCTATCGCGTGTCCATATAGCATAATAAACAAACGAATAAAAAAAATACAGGTAGAATACTAAGTCTAAGACCACTATCTTTAAAAACAAAAAAATATGACAACTTTATTTAGAAAGATGGTCAATGAACGATCGCCGCCAACTTGCCGGCTAGCCTAAGGAACCTACTCTGCTGGTAAAACACTGTCGCATTGCGGATGAAAAATCAAACTCAAAACTTTCTGTTCGAAGGGTTTGGAAGAAAGCCGTCATGTACTTCAGTAGACATCGACAATATCGGAAAGAGGCCAGTATATGTGTAAAATCTCCTGGTCACTGGATTCAAAAGCCAATTTAACGGACTTGTGTAGAATATCTCGTCGATATCCACTATCATGTTAAAAATGTTACGTCCCAGTTTTCAAAAATTTTTTTTTCAGTTTCTGGCTTTTAAAAAACATTTCCATAAAATCGAGGATGGAAAATACCCTTTGTAATAAGCAGTTTGTGAGCCATGTCATCATGTCATACTAAGATCTTAAAAGTATTAAATGATTTATGAAATCTATAACCTTCTTGTAAAAGTTTGAATGTGAGAACAAGACTAGGCTCATCAAAATCGTCAAGAGTAGAACAAAAGCGAGTACAAGCTCTGATATGTACACCCTGTAGGATGTAGCTAGAGGAAGGTCGCCGTCAAGAAAAGGGAAATTAGTAATAGTGAAATTCTCATAAATTTTAGTTTTTATTTGACCACAGTCAGTTATAATATTTAGGTCAAGAAAGGGGCAATATTCAGAATCATTGTTTACGTTATTTTATTTTTAGTTCTTGTTGTGACAATGTACTTGCTGTTATCATTGAAAATTGAAATATTCCCTAACATTTCCTTCGCATTGCCTTGCATTCGCCACCGCAAGATGCAAGAGACGTCCTTGTAGTGCTTGAGCTTGAGCATTGTAAAATGATACCGTCATCGTACTTGCAGTGTTTCAGTCGATAGGTGGGCGGCTGTGTACCAATAGGACCTAGGACATGGTGAGTATTTCCCCAGTCCATCACGTGGTGTTACACTTCTAGAAAGTAAACTTCTTATTGATTCAGACTTCGTAAACATGAGATCGAGGCTGTCGCATGGGTTGAAGATCATCGTAGAGGTTTCAGAAAACCTTGCCCACGTGCTTTTGGCTCGCAGTGGTTGAACCATTTTGTTTGAGTGGCGTTTGGTAATGGGGTACTGGTGAACCAGATCGTACAGGATGGGCAAAAGTTGTTACACTAGGAGGTTGACGAGAATTACTTGAACATCTTCACAGTGACGTACTTTCATGGTGCGATTCAAATGTTCCAAGATGCTTGACTAACTTGACTCCTCATCATTCTTGGTTGAGTAGATATCAATAAAATGCTTCCGGAGTGTAATCCCTTGTGAGCCAAAAGCTTCTTGGGCGAGCGATCTTTGACGATGATGTAGAAAGCTTCCAGCACCGAGGAACTCTTCTTGTCATTTATCGAGACCAGCCAGCTGCATGCAGTTCATTTGTTCTAACAAAAAAAAACAAGGACTCTTCTCTAATATTGCCTACATTATCATTGTTCCTGGACATGTGAAGACATGATTAATACACTCAATCTTTTGCTAGACAACATTTTATTCGTTTTGGCACTACTATTTATAAACAGGTCATAGATATTTCCATGGGTACAAATTGTGCACCTCTCATTGCAAATCTTTTTCTGTTTTGTTACGAACGAGACTTCATGAAAAAACTTCAAAACGGATCCATATCAAACACTGATATACTTATTTCTATTTTCAATGATAACAGCAGGTATATCGACGATATCCTTACTATTGACAATCCCCAGTTTTTATACGACCGCAAAATTTTTGAGGTCCTATTATGGTATAGCGCTTTCGTTGTCGTCGTCGTTGTCTGTAGACACTTAGGTTCAAATTGATCAATCCTTTTGAAATTTTAACACAATGTTTCTTGGCACTAAATGGATGTGTTAATGGGTTTTGGTCATTGTGGCCCCTCCCATTTTTTAAAAAGATACAATAAGGGCAAACTTGGGTGTTTTCACATATATAGCTGTAGAATTTGCATTACTCATTAGATTTTGATGGGGTTTCTATCAGTGTGTTCCTAAGGAAATTTCCAATCAGTAGTATGTCAATGGATTTCTGATGATCTAATTTTTGTTTATTTTTCCTCGGTGCTGGAAGCTTTCTGAATTATAATTACAGATTTGGTGTATCTTTAACTGTTTGTGAACTATAAGGGGTCAAAGGGGCTGAAATTGAAATTCTCGAAAATATGTAAAATTTATATTTTAAATCGGATTTCGATGGGATTTTTTCTCTAGTGAATAATCTTGATGTAAGCTGTCAGAAGTATGTCAACAGATTAAGCACTTATAACTCTTAAAGTTTCCGTGCTTTCAGGGATCAGAAATGCTAATTTTCATCTTCCCTAGTTTATGTTTAGCTAATTACTGTGTCAAGCTCCTTATTGTGTCCATCTAATTACTGTGTCAGGCTCTTAACTGTTTCCACATTCACTTTAAGTGACACTTGTTCAAATTTCTGTGGTCGACATACTGTGGTCGTATCATGCTACGCTCGGCGTAGCCCTTTATTAAATTATGTAGACATCATTTACCCAGGAATTAAATAAAGCTTAACAATGACTAAAATATTGTCATTTTCCGGATCTAACTATTATTATTGACTCTTGTAAAATAAAAACTAAAATATATGATAAAAGGGGTGATTTTAATTTCACTATTACCAATTTCCCTTTCCTTGACGGCGACATTCCTCCAGCTTCATCCTAAGGGGTGTATATTTCACAACTAGTACGATTCGCACGCGTTTGTTCTACTCTTGACGGTTTTAATGAACGTAACCTTTCCATCACAGCCAAACTTTTACAACAGGGTTACAGATTTCATATGTTGTTGAATGTATAATATATTTAGGAAGTTATGAACATTTGATATCTAAATATGGCATTTCTCACAAACAGCTTATTACCAAGGGTATTTCTAGTCCTCGATTGTACGGAAATATTGTCAAAAATGCCAGAAACTGATTAAAGATCAGAAAAGCTGGGACGTAACTTACATTCTTTATATAATAGGGGATATTAACAAGATACTCTGCTTTGAGATCTAGTGACCTCAGATTTTACACACATACTGTCCTCTCCCTGATACTGCCGATGTTGAGAACTTTTAAGAAGTTTTATTACAGATATGGCGTTACTCGCAAACAGCTTTTTACTTAGGGCAATTCTAATCCTCGTTTTTACGGAAATGTAGTAAAATATGCAAACAAGAGGCCCTCAAAAGCCTGTATCGCTCACCTGGGCCGTGGCTGACACAATATGTCAAAATAAGCCCAACTTTTAAGGGTCTCATTTTCAAGTTTGTTGATAGACATTGATGTTATTTGTTTCAAAATTAAAGTATGTTCCCCATTGGCAGCCATTTTTGATGGGGCGTAGGCCTACTGTCACCTTTCTTGAAGAAGACCATCTAAGGATTATTGTGCCTCAGTTTGGTTCAAATTGGCTTAGTATTTTCAGAGGAGATATTTGAATGATTTCCCATGGGTCCAAGGTTAAATAATGTTCCCCGCTGACTGCCATCTTGGATGCTAGCCTGTGTGGACATGCCGGACACATTTTATGAAGGGGGCAAGTAAGGACCATTGTGATCAAGTATGATTCAAATTGGCCATGTACTTTCAGAGGAGAAGATTTTTCCAATATTATTCAATTTTCGACAAAGTTCCCCGCTGGCGGCCATCTTGGATGAAGTGCAGAGTTGCGGGACATAATTTTAAACGGAACCACCCAAGGACTATTGTGACCAAGTTTGGTTCCAATTGCCGTAGTGGTTTCAGAGAAGAAGATCTTTGATTGCTTTCCCATAGGGTCCAATGTTATAACCGCGTTCCCCGCTGGCGGCCATCTTGGATATGATGCGAACTTGCCAGACATTTTTTTATAAGGGGCCACCTAAGGACCATTTTGACCAAGTTTGGTTTCAATTGACCCAGTAGTTTTAGAGGAGAAGATCTTTGAATAAAGGGTCCATTTTTCCACAAAGATCCCACCGGCGGCCATCTTGGATGGCGTGTTGACTTGCCGGACACATTTTTGAAAGGGGGCCACCTAAGGACTATTGTGACCAAGTTTGGTTCCAATTGGTCCAGCGGTTTCAGAGAAGATGTTTGACTGAAAAAATTGGCAACGGACCAACCATGGACACAGTGACTACATTAGCTCACCGTGGAAGAGATAGTCATCAATGAAGTAAATGCATGCTTTGAAGCCTAATTGCTCTTTAATAATTTAACAGGACATGATGCATACATGGTAGGCAAACAAAATTCTCTGCATGACAATATAATTATTTATTTGCAAAGTTACGCCAATAGGGGCCAAGCAAATACAATTACAGAATATACAAGACATACAAACATATGTTTATACAATAACAAATGACATGTAAATACAGATATATTGAGCAACTTTGGCCAACGTGGA
>MJUU01036944.1:17296-76272 GCA_002080025.1 Modiolus philippinarum | reverse complement strand
GGTACTTACACAGCAGTGGATTGTCATTGATTAACGACTCGAACAATTTGGAACCGGAGAGCATGAATCTCTACACAAAATTTACAACCGGGACCCTTATCACCACAGCCGCACACTGGTCTATGAAAACGCACTGACAACGGTGCCAACGCGGTGACAACGGTCTTTGCAACGCATAGACAACGGAAATATATGGTATTACACGCGTAAATCTGACGGTAGGTTTTATTTTTGGTGTTTTAAGATTTTATTGTAATCACTTAAAATTTTGAAAATACCCACACGGAATGTGAAAATTATTGCGGAATCGGGATGTTACATTAGTAAAGTGCAGAAAACTTGTGTTTAAGAATAAAACTGTGAACAATTTGAACGGTCGAACAAAAAATAAGCGTCATTTGTGGAATTTCCTAATTTTCTCTCTAAAATATATTCATTTTATGAATGAATAAAGCAGTATTACGAAATGTTATGTCCTTTTTCATGTTTTCCCAAGATTTAAATGTTCAAGATCTTCGTAAAATCGCGTATTAGCATTGAAAATAATGCAACGCATAAGACAACGATTCAGGTACAACGCAAAGACAACAGTCTGACGTATTACTTAATGACATAATTAGTCTGTAAGTTGCCCTAGTGAGCTGAAACTACTCTCATACATCCGATTTTTGATGTCTTTTTGATTTATTAAAAAAACATGCACTTTGTGATGACTTTGACAAGTTGAAATGAAAAAAAAACGAAAAAAAAAAATAAAATTGCATAAAAGTCGATGTCTTTTTGCAGATGTAACTCTAAATTAGGGGTCTGGATTAGGGACCACTTTTGAACGTATGAAAGTCTGATTGATGTACTTCGTCACTCGTCACTTTTCGGACTGGTTACGTGTCGCGCATAGATCCCCTCAAGTTCCCTAAATTCATAGTTTTTGAAGTAAAAAATCAGTGAAAACTATCAGAGATATCTAAAACCCGAAACTCACAGTAAATTACACTCGAGATTCCATTGGTTCGAGCTGTCGTGTGTTTGAAGTCGAAATACCAGTGGGACAGGACGAGATTCCTTGCCAATTTAGTAAAGAAATTCTAACCAATACCTCCCAACAGCGATAAACTTTTGATTTATTTGAAGCGTACTATAACATGCTCTACAATATCACAATGTTTTGAATCAAATCAATTCAAATTGCACTCCAGAACCATACAGCTTATTTGTCACACTTATACTTCGAGCTTAATGCCTAGAACAAACAGTCGGTCACATGTCATGTGTGTATCCCATTATCACACTAAATGTAGAATATATCAAACTTTGAAACTAATAAAAGCGGATTTTCCCCTTGCAAAGTTTATCGGAAAACAATGTGTCATCTCTTTTGGTCGTGATAGATCGGCATTTGATGGCCAATGGTTCTCGTACAATTACATATGTTAGACAAGTGGGCGTGTGATAGTTATCTAAAACTTGATCGTCCCAAGAATTAAGCATCAATATATGGAGGAAGTATTTTCCTCAGTTTTTTTAATAAAAAATAACAATAAATAAAAAACTAAAATGTAGTTGACCACATTTTTATCTGAAATTAACTTGAAATTTAAGATATTTCTTACAGGATATATGATATGCTATTTACTTCACCGTTGGTTTTGCGTTGTAATGAAATTGTTGTACTGTGCGTTGACTTGAAAAATAGCATTAAAGTACTAATTTACAAATGTTCAACAAGTAGAAATATTTTGAAAAGAAACAGAAAGGTAGTGTGTTTCTTTATGCTTTAGGTTCCATTCATACATTTATGTATTTTAACGAGAATTTCAGAAAATTTCCAAAATAACACACATTTCCATATGAGCGTTCCAACGGTTTTCAGTTTTATCATAAGATAACTATTTTGAAAAACTTTTAAAAAGCGATACAACGATTTCCGAATAATTTTTACATTCCGTGTGAGTATTGTTAACAATAGAATTTAATACTTAATTGACTAAAATTCATAAAATAAAAACTTGTGGCTTCTCACTGCCATATTTTCTCGTTGTCTGTGCGTTGCAAATACCGTTGTCAGTGCGTTGGCACCGTTGTCACTGCGTTATCATGGACCAGCGTGAGCTGTGAGCTAAAGAATCGATCCGTTAGCTAGGTCAGTCGGGTTACATTGAGCGTGTTACTGGCTATTTAAATTTACGTACTATGTCTTTCCTGTCACACTTCCAATACCTCGAGCAGAGGGCCATCATATTTACTATGATCCTACAATGTACATATATGACTCTTATACAAACCTCATTCACACCCTCTAATCACCGTGGATTTTTTTGTTGGGCGCCAGATGTAACTGGAGGGAGATTGTTTATCTGGAATTAACAAGGTCATCTCATGGAATCGAATCAGGACCTTTATCACTCCAGCAAGCCGCTAGAAAATATATTATTTATTATTACTCCTGTCAAGTTATAACAGCTAGTGAGTGACATCAAGTACCCGACAACGATTTTGCATATTGATGTAAATTTTCAATGCTGTCAAGCGCTATATTTTAGCAGTGGTACCTAAAATAAATTTTCATTTGGTTGCTGTTGCTTCCCTTACCAGAAAAATTTGGATTCCAAAGAAAAAGAAAAAGCATTTCACTGCCGTTTTTAAATATTTTTTATACTTGAAATGTCAAATAAATGTTCTTGGTCATTTTTTTTCATATAGATAAAAAAAATCCTACCTTTACCTACCAGAGGCACACATGAGCCTGTATCGCTCACCTGGCTACTGGTTTTATTCATGGTACAATGTATGTTACAAACTTAGGGGGACTACCCATGGACTGTTTTGATGAACATTCTTTATAATTGTTGAAGCTTTTTGGCCCGGCACCTGAATAGGTTTTCAGGGGCTTTGGCTACAGAGCTGCCGGGCGCGTCCCCAGGTGGTGGATAGGGGAATGCCCCGTCTTTGCGGGGTAGTCAGGTCATAATACGGAAAGCCTGACCGCGAACCATTGTAGCAAAACTGTGTGGAGAAACGCCACGCTCCATGCAGTATAAAGACCCCTTCNTAGGTTTTCAAAAAACGTTTTTTGAAAACCTACGGCTTTTCCCCATAGTTAACTACTCCTCGAGCAGAGGACCATCATATTTACTATGATCCTACAATGTACATATATGACTCTTATACAAACCTCATTCACACCCTCTAATCACCGTGGGTTTTTGTTGGGAGCCAGATGTAACAGGAGGGAGATTCTTTATCTGGAATTAACAAGGTCATCTCATGGAATCGAATCAGGACCTTTATCACTCCAGCAAGCCGCTAGAAAATATATTATTTATTATTACTCCTGTCAAGTTATAACAGCTAGTGAGTGATTTCATTTTGCAAACAT
Source organism: Modiolus philippinarum (assembly GCA_002080025.1). Classification (NCBI taxonomy): domain Eukaryota; kingdom Metazoa; phylum Mollusca; class Bivalvia; order Mytilida; family Modiolidae; genus Modiolus; species Modiolus philippinarum. The sequence goes on along the minus strand of MJUU01036944.1, from coordinate 72,896 downwards.
CAAGTACCCGACAACGATTTTGCATATTGATGTTAATTTTCAATGCTGTCAAGCGCTATATTTTAGCAGTGGTACCTAAAATAAATTTTCATTTGGTTTCTGTTGCTTCCCTAACCAGAAAAAATTGGATGCCAAAGAAAAAGAAAAAGCATTTCACTGCCGTTTTTAAATATTTTTTATACTTGAAATGTCAAATAAATGTTCTTGGTCATTTTTTTCATATAGATAAAAAAATCCTACCTTTACCTACCAGAGGCACACATGAGCCTGTATCGCTCACCTGGCTACTGGTTTTATTCATGGTATGTTACAAACTTAGGGGGACTACCCATGGACTGTTTTGATGAACATTCTTTATAATTGTTGAAGGTTTTTGGAGGATCGAGAAGATCTCTGAATACATTTCTGATTAGGTCCTATTTTAAACTATATACCAAGTTGGTGGCCATATTAGATGAGATAGGAAATTTAAATAGATCCATCTAAGGAATATTATGATTAGATTTGTAATAATTGTTCAAGGGGTTCCACATGAAAAGATCTTTGAAAGCATTTCACCCTGGACCAGTGTTGAAATATCTGCCACGTTGGGAGCCATCTTTGATAAGGTATCGACATAAAAAGAACAAATTTGAAGGGGGCAATATAAGGACAGTTTTGATAATATTCGGTAAAAATTGTTAAAGAAATTCCAAAGGAGCATTTCCCATAGGGATCTTATGTTAAACTATGATCACCACTGATGACCATCTTTGATAAGGTATCAACATAAAAATCATCAACTGTGAAGGCGACCACCGAAGGGCTTAAAGTTTATGGTCAAATTTAATCAAAATTGTTCAAGCCATTCCAAAGGAGAAGATCTGTGAATACATTGTTAAGCTATATTCTCCGCTGATGGCCGTCTAAGACGAGATATCAACGTAAAAATCGCCAACTTTGAAGGGGACCACACAAGGACTATTATGTTCAAATTCAATCGAAATCGTTCCAGCTGTTACAGAGGAGAGGGTTTTTGAGTGCTGTTGACATATGATACAATTGTTAAACGTTTCCCGACGGACGCCAAGTGAATGCAATAATTCATAAGGCCCTTTTGGTTAGGTGAGCAAAAAAATCTGCAGGTCGGTATCAGTAAATAATAATGTTTGAGGTTGGCCTGTTCATATACCAAGTATAAATTTCTGTTGCAGTGCAAAGTTGCTGATGCAGATGGCAGACGTTATGGCTAAAGATGGTTACCTGGAAGCAGGATATGAATATTTATCTGTAGACGACTGTTGGATGGCTCATGACAGAGATGCTGATGGCAAATTAATTGGTGATCCTGAAAGATTCCCGAATGGGATGAAAAACGTCATTGATTACGTAAGCTAATCCCTTAAACGTTGAAGCTTCAAGCGTATTTCAATAAGAAGTTTTGTCTGACCAGCTGTGACAACTTGTAGTTTTCATGAATTATGGAACTTGGAACAAAAGATCTGTAGAAGCGTGTTTAGTTTGCTCTTTGTCCGGATGTTATTTCAGAGATCCCTGGCGCTTAGAGGATGCATCACTTATCAAAACTGGTGTAAATTACTTTTCGGGTGTGAAAAATTCAATTGAAGTTTAAGATAAATTACAATCCAATCTCATCCATCGGTCGGCAGTTATAATTTTTCTACTTTTTGTACAACGCTTCCACATAATTTGATTGAATCTAAATTAAATTGCGGCAACTTATTAAACGGTTTTATGAATTTTCTGGTCTGCAGTGCATTTGTTCTAACAAAAAGCAATTTTACTTACAATAATCATTGTTCCTAGACATGCGATTAATGAACTCAATCTTTTGCTGGACAACATTTTTGTTTTTCTTTGGCATTACGGAGGTATATACATGTAGGCATCATCCTTAACATTATCTGTCTGTCCACAATTTTTTGTAAGCGCAACTTAAAGGATTTTGATGAAACTTTACACAAAGGAAGGGCACATTTTGCAGATGTGCATGAAAGATTATCATTATTGTTTGAAACCACGAAGGGAGAAATCTCATTTATTTCGACGTTACTTGTGGATTTTGGCCTGGACAAAGATCTTGGTTTTCATTGGCAAATTGATGCATTTCTTCATTCAAATTGGGAAATCGAAGTATATAATAAATTTTAGTTTCTTGATATTCGGGTTATTGGATGTGGTTGGTTTCCATTGATTAATTCATTTGTTATCCCTTCGCCCAAGGGAGTTAGGGAGGGGATAAAGCATCTCACCCGTCCGTCCGTTCGTTCCATCTCAGGTAAAAGTTTGTGTTAAGGTTCATATCTGAGAAACTACATGTGGTACATCAATCATCTTTGGTCAGTGGATGTGTCTTGGAGAGTGATGCTGCTTCAGATGATAATTGTGTCACTCTGACCTTCATTTTACGCTTCAATGATGCAGGTTTAAGTTGGCGTTAAGGTTCATATCTTAGAAACTAAATGTGGCACATCGATCATCTTTGGTCAGTAGGGGCGTCTTGGAGAGTGATGCTGCTGAAGATGATAATTGGGTCACTCTGATAGAGTTTGATGACTTATTGTGTTTCAGGTTTTTTTCAGTTTCTGGTTATACCCATATAAATGATTGGGATGTTACTTAAATATTATTATTTACTGATGAAGTGTGTATAAGATATCTCTTATGCAATCAAATGATCAAAATGCTAATAGCACTTATCTAATGCAATCAAATAATCAAAGTACAGATAGCACTGATCTGATGCAATCAAATGATAAAAGTACTGATAGCACTGATAGGCAGTAACACAAGGAGTAAATTGAAAATATTCTCCAAAAAGGGTGACTTCTTTATTTGTTTCCAAATACAGTTATGACTTGTTGTGATTCAACTTTTCATTGAATGCCAAAATTTATAAATACATTTTAATTTTTTAGAAGCACATAAATTACTGTTCATGCTAAATGGTTCTTCTAAACTGCTACTCGGGGGCAAAAGTGTTTCACAAAACACATCTTATTTTATTTGAATTTTGTTTAGGTTCACTCGATAGGACTAAAATTTGGAATATACGGCGATGTTGGGATCAAGACGTGCAAAGGCTATCCTGGTAACATGTTTACCATGCAACTAGATGCTGAAACATATGCTGATTGGGGTGTTGATATGCTTAAATTTGATTGTTGCTATGGAGCATATACTATTGATGGCAAGTAGAAGTGTTACATTGAATGGTTAGACATAATATTAAAATACATGTGTTCCCCTTTACTCTACCGGCCTTAATTCTCGTTGAAATCTTTCTAAATATAAAAATGTTAAAGATAATTCAAACACATTATTATGGTAGGTTTACACTGCCGATCAAAGCAACTCGACCAAACTCGATCTATGAATATTCATGAATATATTCATCGATCGGGACACTGATCTTGGAAGCTCATATTCGGTCTACTAACCAAATCGGGACGATCTGACTAACTCTGCTGAACTTTGACATGTCAAAAAATATTGTGAAGAGGTCTTATGCATTTTATGTCGAGAACAGGTCGGGAATCAATCGTGGTCTGATCGAGTTAGTCGTGAAGAGGTCGAAAATGGATCGGCTTTGATCGAGTTTCAAAATTTTTGCCGATCATGCTGATTTCTATCCGACTTTAACCCATTCGCTTCTCGATTTATGCCGAGTCACTTCCAGATCAACTCGATTAGTACTCGATCATTACTTGACTAACACGATTCTTTCTTTTTTCTATACAAGATCTTCCCGACCAAAACTCGATTTTTTCCGACCTGTATCCGACTTCTACTCGACCAATCAAGACCTTTACTCGATTTAACACGACAGCATGTCATCTTTTCACAATAGCACAACATGAGGCTTTCAAGAGCCTCACTATCTCACTAGGGCCTTACTTCAGTTTGTAAACGAGCCATCCAATGACTATTGTGTTCAAGTTTGGCTGATGACCATCTTTGATATGATGACAATTTGCCTGATACTACCTCAAGTGGGAACAAGATTCAGAGTAGAAGATATTTGAATGGAAATCCTAGGAGGGTCGAATGTCAAATTATGTTCCCTGTTGTCGTCCTTCTTGGATTGCATGCAGACAAGATAGATACTTTTTGAGAATGGAACACCTAAGGACTATTTTGACCAATTTAGGCTGCAATTGGTCCAGTGGATTCTGAGAAGATCCTTCGGGTACAATGTTAAACTTTGTGCCCCTTTCAGCTGTCATCTTGTAACAGCTGACGATACGGCAGACGCTATTTTGAAAAGGGACTATCCATGGGCAATCGTTACAATTTTGGTGTAATTGGCGTAGGGGTTTCAGAGGTAATGTTTAAATGAGTTTTCTCATAAGATTCAATTTAAATTTTTATTCCCAGTTGGCGGTTATATTGGATTAGAAGTGGACATGACATTTTTTTAAATTGAACCAACCGAGGACCATCGTGACTCGATTGTCTCTTGGGAGAAGATATTTGAATGAATGAAGAGTTCATGGACAACGGACACAAAATAATGGCAAAAACTTAACCTGGCTATATCAGATTGCGCATGCTACTAGTACAATTAAAGGATGACGTGCAGAGGGCTTAAATTCAATCGACCAGCTATGGTGACAGAATTTGAAATTGAATCCAGAAGAAGATAAATAAATACATGAATTCAAGAATAAATTATTGTTTCTTCCAAGCAGGTGATTCAAGCTGAATGACATAAGAAAAATGCAGTTTTGGACATTTGTTAAATGTAGTAGAAGATAAATAAAATACTTTAAGATTTGCACTGGGAGAATGATGTGCCCTCGCCATTTTCACTTTCTAAAAACCGGATTTTCCTACAGAAAGCCGGTTAAAAGCTATGCACGGAAACTACCTTAAATTTAGTTACCATCGATATCATATGATGATATGTCATCTGTTTTATGTATCAGGTTAGTCATACATGTAATGATATAATAGGAAAATCACACAGTCGCATTTTGACACATGACGAGGAGGATGACCTGCTAGTATGTTAAAGAGAACATTCATTCCTCTATAATGATGACTTTGAACCATTTGCTATTGTCCAAACCAAGCTACGCGCTATCCGTCTTCTCTCCTATGCTAGATCTATCACACTTATCATACTTTCTTTGAAGCATCAACCATATGGGACCACAAATCTTGCTGCTTGAACTGTTTCCTGAATTTAACATTTTATCCCTACAAACGTTCCAACAAAACAAAACTCGAGTACATTCGACAATTTCACGATCCTCTCACGACCAGGTCTAGTTAAAGTCTGTTTCACTTCCTTTAGATAATGGAAATTCTCTTCTGTTGACTTTAATATTGCATATTTCGGCACCGGATTTTGCGTGGTTGTGTAAAAATTTTATACACTTCTGAAACCACTTTTAATTTGATGATTTCCAATACATATGCAAAGAAAAAAAACTTTTTAAAAATGCTCCATGCTTTTAAATGGATGATATTTTCCGCGCACAATAATCGACTAGACTAGACCATTCTGAAATAGGTATATGCAGGTATATCTCTAAGTCAGATGATAAACAAGTCTCACTTTGGCTTTTATCACGTGCTTGAACCCTTTTTTATTTGAGAAAAAACATACCCGTAAATGATATAATTCACTAAATACGTAAACATGTAATTGAAATATGCACGCATTAAACCAATAAAAATATTTGAAATAAATTGTTAATGTACTGCTAATTTCTATTCGGTGTTTACCAACAAAAAGTCCGTGGATAACAACTGTTAACCCCGTACGAGTACACCTTGCTATTATTAGCGGGTCAACTCGGGTCATCTAATTCATCAAGTTACTTGGTCGCCCTTTAAATAGAACAATCCAACACTTAGAAATTTTCACCTATTTGAAAAAAAATTGTGAAAATGCGCATGACTGCAGACTTTTTTGCATGTCGTAAACGGCCAACTTAACGTTTTTCGGTTATGTATGATCATTCTTGATATACATGCCAAATATGATAAAGATCAGTGTAAAAATAAAATTAAAATCGTGAGATTTCCATTATCTAAAGGAAGTGAAACCGACTTTAATTAAACACAAATTAGGTTATGATCTGGCTCAATCTGACAAAGTCTGGTTGGTCGAATAAGAGTCGAGCATACGTCGTACGTGAATCGTAAAGAGATCGAGAATGGTCGAGTGATGGTCGTGTTCAATCGGGTTAAAGTCGAGTGGACGTCGTTGGCTAGCTCGATCAATGAATTTTATGACAACAGCATGGTCGATTTGATCGAGTTGATCTGATCGGCAGTGTTAACCTAGCATTAGAATATCTGACAGACTAATGTCGCGAGAACATCGGATGGATTGTAATTGATTGAGTGTCAATTCTTTTTAATTGCGAATCAAATTGAAAAAACTGACTCAAACCACATGAGATTTGGCACACTTACAGTTTAACCTTAGACCCCTAAAAATATTTAAAAAAAACAGAAAAGTCTTACCGTTGAGATATTTTTTACGGCCCGAGAAAGATGGACACCATCATGGAAAAAGATGGAGGATTTCCAAACATTGAAAACTTGACCTTTTTGACTCTGCCCAATAACTGCTAAAGCATACGGTTTTTTTCAACTGAATTTTTTTTAAATCTTTCGATGTCTCATCTTTCACAACCCACAAATAAAACAAACAAACAAACAAACAAAAAACACAAAAAAAAATAAATAAATAAACAAGCTATACAAAAGGGGAGGGAAATAGAGACAATATGAAAGAAAACCAGCAACAAACTAGTAGGAATTTGATTCGTTAAAAGTGGGTACAGCGGGATGAAGGAGATACATTTTCGTTACGCTGGACAACGAAAGTTAAAGGGAGGCGAAAGTGGTCTCGAACCAAAGTTAGTAGTTCATATCAATATTTACCTCGACTTGCCTCCTTAACTAAGTGAAAATTCCCTCGTTCTGCTCGTAAAATCTCGTTGGTGTACTCCCTTGGATACTCATCAGTTTTCTATCGACGCAATTGTGCCTATGTTGTACACGTGATCTTGTATGATTTCATCTTCGTGTAATCGTTCTTTTTCATCGTTGTTTTGAGTCATTTTGCAAAGAAAGATCGTTTTTAGACTTGCTCTAAGTATCATTTTAAGATGAATGTGCTGGATACGCACGATGAGTGTTACGAACGTCGTGTTTGCAACGAATCTTTTCCGTACGTGTGATCTTTGCCGTAATTGGGACAAGAATAGACGAGAAATAGTTGACAGGAACTATTAAGAAGACAACTCCTAGAAATAAATCCCTCTGGGTTCCAGTGACAACACAAATCCGTCTGTGGTGACGGATATCTTGAATTAAACATCGGAAGATGCCGATCAAATTCAAAGTGCCCCAGTGTGCACAATTAGCATTGCTGACTTGATAGAACAGGAGATCAAACAAGATCAAGGATATCGAATGGAAAAGAATTATCTAGACCAACTGATCATAATTCTAATGCTGTTTTATTAGATAGTGATTCACTCCAATGTTGTAACATTGAACAACCAAAAAGTTTGTACATTAGGTCAAACCGTCCTCATTTTAGTGAGCTTTAACCTGTGGACGACCAGTTATCGGTATGAGATTCACGTCCATCTTAATGAAACCTTGTCACACTTTGAATGCGCATATGCAGAAAATAAATTCACAGTAACTTCGGTATTAAGTTATTTGACAAGTTTTCTTCCTTGCCTCTTGGTGCACCAGCTGCATCTGACCCTTAACAATTGAATGGGTTTGTGACAAAATTGGCTACTGTACTTAATATTTAATGTGATAAGAGCCATTAGAAGCTTTTGGAAAGTTATATGGAACTTTTTCAAAAAAGGTCAATTTTTCTGTCCAGTAAATTTTAACTTTTTTTCTATTTTCTTTTTCGCTGTTGGTAAATATAGCTTCTGCTCGACAATTGAAATAATATTTTATTTAGTTTTGAATATGACATCTGTGAATATTTTGCACTTAAGTGCCCCAAAACAGCAAAAAACGTCTGTCCCACACTGACAAATATCTGCAAACATTCCATTTTTGTATAATTTGCGTAATTTTGTTTGCCATTTTTAACTGTTATCATCTATTAGAAATACATTCAAACAATTAAAAAAGAGTTCATTCATGGGGAGTAGTTGTAACAAATTTTCTCAAATCAGTTTTTAATGGGTGTCCATAGAAAAATGTCCACTTCGCAACGCCAACGCTAAATAGTCAACAGAGCGCTCGTTTTGTTATTAAGATTACATTTTTTTGCGGTAGAAACGTTCGTCATCTACTATTCTATCTGTAAAATAGTAGAGAACAGATATGTTACAATTCATTACTCTTGAATTTATTGATTGAATTTATTGGCACAGTTGACACCGTATTTTTTTCTTGTCCACTTCGCAACGGTCAATATTTCTAAGAGACGTCCATCATAAAATCATGAAATTCATTATAATTTTAACTAACCTAATGCATTGTACGGTAATTGTTGAATTGTGGTTCTAGGATATATGATAAAGAAGAAATCGCCAGTAACATGTAAATATGTCCACTATGCAACGGTTCACTTCGCAACGCTATAAGGACGTTACGTAGTGGACCAAACCTCTTAGTGTAGTGCACCTCTACCACAAAAATTTATAAGAATAAATTGCAAGAATTCTGATGCATGCTTGCTGGCAATTAATATAAAAACAAGCAGAAGAGTAGCAGGTTTTATCCGCATTTGACAGCTAAATGTATGATAATGTCCACTACGTAACGGCGTCATTCACTCCTCGAAAATGTTTCGAAGTGGACAAAATCGTTGCGAAGAGGACCGTTGCAAAGTGGACATTTTCGTACATTTTTTTAATTTTTATAAGAAAATCTGTATAGAAATTTTATCTGCTTGATACAAGACTGAAGGTACAAGATGAGTAATTTTGATGCTTGAATGATATTTCCTATTGCATGTTTTTTCCGTTTGAATTTGACAATTGAATATTGCATATTTTCATAATTTTCTGTCACAAAAAATTAAAAGTATGCTTGTGGTGCTTAACTAGTGATTTTGTTGAGATCTTATTATTATCTAGTACTTAATTATCTGCGGTTCAAGATACTACAAAAAATATCGTTACAAAAAACATTTTTCTCATTTTTGAAAGAGGAAATTGAAACGTTGCGAAGTGGACATTTTGGTGTAACCTGCTTACTTTGGATGACCTTTCTACACACTTAGGTTTATGTTTAAGATTGCATATTCTTAAGTTAGTGTCTACTGATATTAAGGTATCAACAGCTACTATTTAATTGCTGGGTCAAAGAAGTTTATTTTTGTGTTTTTTCAGTAGGCAAAAATGGACATTTTTTGAAAATGTCCCATATATTTCTTATAGATTAAAGGATGAAGTTGAAATCCAAAATTACCAATTGAGGGTTCTACCATTGATTCTATAATACGTGTCGAACAAGACGCTATTGCTGGCATGTAAAATATACTCCTACGGGGGAGAAATGGCAAAGCCTTCATGGTTTACAAGGCGGATTTTACTTGATTATGGTCGCCTCCGAAATAAGGCGATAATGTTGAAGAAGGTTTCGCTTTGCAGAGTCAGGGTAGGAGAAATAGTTTTTTGAAATGGAAAAAATATCTCGCCACTTCTCCGGTATTTTATATTTATAAAGAAGTTGATAATAGCTATCATACGATTGATAATTCAGCCAGAGTTCTATTTAGAGCAGTGTTATATGGTTTGATGATTTCTGCCTTTTGAGATGAAGCATATTGCAAAGATCAGCCTCTTAATTAGCAACAGGATTATATCGAATTCTGTGCCGAGTAGTAGGAATGTGTTTCTGAGAGTAGTAAGGCTACAGAAATGAAATTGTTGCTCATTTTTGGTTATAAATTGTTTAATGGACAGTATTTTAATACTTTGCATACTTCAGCAGAAAATTTAAAGCACACAAAGAAATTCAAAATACTTATTTAGTTACAAATGTAGTAATAGAGTTCTTGACATTTAAATATTTGTATGGCTCTAGCTAAAGTTTCCAGAGTAAGTGAACTTCATACACTGGACATTTAGGAAAGAGAAAAGAGGCATTAGACTTTTTTTAAAGTATGCAGTTTCTTCCTAAAAACTAAACAATTTTAAGACCATGGACGCCTATGTATGAATATTCATCTTTTGATAATTATGCCACATATGTTTGAGATTTGAGTGTTTTTGTGTCCATGTCATGCTGTAAATATATATTTATTCAACGAAATAGTATTTACAGATGTAGTAGACTATTTACTACATTTCAAATGAATAATCAAAAAATTTCGAAGGTTTCAATTGCTAGTTGGTTAGTCAGCACTGTTTGGTTTGATAATAAGTATACAGATGAAGAAACGCTTAAATCGGTATGTTCACATGACACAAGGAAGATGTCGTCAATAAGCTCTAGTTACAATGATAATTCAGATAAAACTAACAATCCAAAGATAATGGAGAATTCAGCAGAAAATGTGAAATATATCTCCAGAAGTACGTCCTCCAATATACCCAAGATGAGCAAGGATAATAAGCTCTGACGTTTTGATAGAACAAAGATAATATTCGACGGGACAGTTTCAACAAAAAAAGGTAATTTATTCGCAAGAGCCAAGAGAGGTCCATATGGCTTGCCTGCCTTCAGGAAGTAATGAAGATTTGTAATGGGTCACAAAGGTATTGTACAAAGTGTAAATATAGAAGCAAGTCCCCAGGTAGGGGCAAGGTTTTTTATGTTTCACAGAGAGTTGGCACAAATAGCCGATTGTCAGTAGGTTAAGCGAACCTGGAAGCAAGGTTTAATGATGAAAATCCCTTTCCAGCCAAGTTGCAGAATAAAAGAGATAAGTGCCCTAATTAATGGTGGCAAGAATTAGCTATTCTAAAAAAAAATGGGTATTTTACGAAAGGATATGGAGTAAATGAACATGAGACCATAACACATATGTTAACTCCACTGCAATAATTTTAATGAGCTGTATGGCCATTTCGGAAATTAATTCCTCATCAGCAGCACTAGAACCCAAACAAAGGAAATCCATATTCAAAAAATGTTTAAAATGCATAAAACCAAACGAAATCCGAATAATAATAACTTTATTAGAAAAACATTCTCTAGAAATAACAAAACATCATAAAGAAAATGTTCCAAAAACCATTTTAGTGAAGGGTTATACAACACAATTTTTCTGTAGCAGAAAAGTAATAAGGAGGAATACGTCCTGTCTTGTGTGCTTAATCTAAAACCATTACATCAGGTTATAATTCATTAAGTCTTCAAAATAGTAACTTTATGGTCTATAATGACAGGATTTAGAAAAGGAAGTAATGTGATAACTTAAGACCTTACCAATGCATACTTTCATGTTTCAACTCATCCTCACTTCAGACAGTTCCTATAGAAGATTTCTCTTTCTACACAAGTGATATCAGTTCTGAGTAGTGCCCTCTGGTTTTGCTAAGTTGCAAGAGTATGTTAGGTAAAGGCAGTATGATAGCCTACCTTAAACAGGAACTGATGTTTATTATATATACCTGCACGTATTGCTTAAAAATTCAGAATAGGCAGTACAAGAGAACCAACACCAGTATATAATGAGATTGATAAAGCGTTTGATGGCGTCATTCATTTCTCTGATACCGAATGGAGGTCTTCATATACGATAAACATAACTTTACCTTTTAGCGTTTTGACGTCCAATAATTTACCCTCTGAATCACGGAATTCCAGTTAGATTGAAATTTACACAGCATTTAGAATGATGGACGATCAAACTACTTTTTGGGTTATACCATTGGAAGACCAAGTTTGTCAAATGACTCTCCTTACAGACAGGATAGGGTACTCATCTAGACAACTGGCAGACAGCGTGTAGATGGTCCCTAGATTACAAAAAGAAACTTACAAATTAGCCAAACTTCAAAACTGTTGTTCTCGCTCTGAAGGAAGCTATATTTTTAGCCAGGAAGAAGGTTGTATTCATCAGATCAGACAATGCCTCAATAATAAGTTAAATTAACAAACAAGCTGACACATTCAGCTCAGTTATTCTATCTGACTTTGGATATGTTTCATTGGTGTATTCAACAACAGATGTCAATACGAGCAGCTTATATTACAGGAAAAGAAACTTGCTTTGGACAATTTCATAGTGAGCCTGGTTTTTCATCGACTGACTACACAAATAGTGGACGTGTTTGCAACTTCACAAAAACAACTAGCCCTCATCTATTGTAAACTTGTACCAGACGTAAATGCTCATCAGATAGATGCACTTGCTTTCAACTGATGTGGCCAAAACTGTCTTTGTATCCTCAGTTACAGAAAATGTTGGTGAATATACCAATAAAGCTGTCACAGGCTCCACACCTTATATCTCAGACTCTTCAATGTTATCAAGTTTATCATCATTCTCGGACATTTTTCATCTTATGGCATGGAAATTTTCGACTCCGTCATCAGTTGAAAGGTTGCAACTACTACAACAAATACCAATAGCAACGACAAGGACAATATATGGTGCAAGACCTAGAATTTATATCAGCTGATGTGAAGAACAGTTTGTTTATCCAACTACGGCGTCTATATGTAGTATAGCAGACTTTTTCATGTATCTTCACTACCACCGTTGTTGAACCTATAAACCGTGCAATCAGGGTAGCGACTAACTGTACGCAGGTTAGTGCAAAACAAGCCGAAAAGAGGCGTGCAGACGAAAAGTACATTGATCAGTTTTTTTTTGTTTTATAAGGACATTAAATTTTACTTTGATTATTAATATATGTTTCGTAAATGCTGATCAACTCTATATGTCAATTTCAGGCCGTCTTGATTGCTTATAAATGTATAATTTAAAAAAATGTATTTTCTGCAGTCTCCAGACAAACATAGTTATGTGCAAGTATCTGTGAAATAATTATAAAAAACAAATGCTATTTATTAACATTTCAAATTAAAGTTCTAAAGTATTCCATATATTTTGTGTTTGATTTATTCTAATATTGGATCGATTTTGTGAATATTATTACATTTTGTATATGTGAGATCAATATTTTGGATTTGAGATCAATTAAATCAGGTTATAATAAATAATCAGGATATATTCTATTCGAAATGATCACCCTAACCCCAGCCACACCGCGAAGAAAACTGTCCATTATTTTTAATAATGGACAGATGTGTCAACTTATTGGACAATTCAAATAAACTTATTGGACTGTTACTATTACTCACCGTCCATTAAGCTATATATTGTATGAAAAAACAAAAGATTACGTCACTATCATGTTTTAACTTCAAGTAAATGATAACTGTTCCGTCAGTTTAAAACGAATAATCCAAGGACAATGGCAACATCGAAAAATCAAAGAAAAAAGACATAACATGAGTACTGGACACAGTTATGGAGTACTTAATCATTTGAGAATTTCTCATATGAAACAACGGCAGTAGAATACCGAAGGAACAAAGAAGTCAAATTTACAAAAATCGAAGTCCAAAGACACGGCCAAAACGAGAACACAGAAAACAATGACGTTAGACACAAAAACAAATGAATGTACTATCAAAATTCAACATTTAGCTGTCTTGTTTTGTAAAAATTAAACTTATTTTCTATGCATCTGTTTACCTGTTGTTTGGCTTGCAGGTTTTTTTTTTTCAATCTACTCTATGAGTGCCCTGTGATCGTTTATGTTGTATTGTCTGTCTGTCCTTTTGTCGGGCAACGGATGACAGTGTTTGTAAGAATAAACAAAGTAAAAATGGTAAAGTAGGCCACAATTAAAAGGTAAAATTAAACAAAATATACAACTAAAAAAAAACAGGTAAAAAAAACCAAAACGGGTAAAAAGGAAAGAGTGCCCAACGTTTCGGCCAGTACGGCCTTCTTCTTGGGGCAACAGGGACAAAAAACGGAAAAAATTGTAGAGGTTACAAGGGAAGACTGCTGACTAACGTGTAAGAATACTTTGCCCGTTATGTAATGTTTGTTGACGACCCCGCATTAATGACAAAAAGGATACATGGATGTAGCGTTGTTCAATATTTGGCAAGTGAATTCCACTCAAACCGGTGCTGAGGGTCGTCTTGAACTTGATGTAAGGTAGGAGTGTTGCACTTTGTTGAAGGCCACGTGGTGACTTCAAGATGGATGAAGAACAGCATTGCTTTATTTGCTTAATCTTACCGTGTATTTATTGGGATTTGTCCCATGTACATTTGCTCCATATCTTTTATTTGTTCACACACATACAAACTTGAACAACACGAACCCAATAAGGTACTATGCGTGAGATCAGGTTCACCCGCAGTGTAAGCATTTCCTGCGTCTCATTAGACACCCGCCATGTTGAATAGGTCAAATCCGATAGTAAAGTCAAACCCGGTAGAAGAAGCAACAATCTTGTGTTGTAAAGGGTAAGAACTATTGTCATTTGGGAAACAGATATCCAATAGCGGTCGACCAGATCGTGATAAAGACGGTGATGACTTCAAGTTATGGGTAACATACCATTGTTTTTAAGTAGGTTATTTGTGAGAAATCGGGCTCACCTGGTTTGAGTCTTTAAAAACTGTGGATTTCAAATTCTTTGCATTTCGGCTCTAGCTAGATTTTCTTTAGTCTGTCATTGGATACTGGACATTAATGAACAAGAAAAGATGCATTAGAATTTTTCCAAATATGCAGTTTCTTGCTATACATAAAAAAATTTCAAGACCATGAGACCTATTAATATTCTATCTTTTGATAATTATGCCACAGATGTTTTAGATTTGTCACTGTGTCAGTGTCGTGCTCTATATATATATTTATTCAATGATGAAATAGTATTTACAGATGTAATAAACTTTTTACTAAATTTAAAAGAAAATCCGAATGAAGGCTTCTTTGGATTCAATAACCTGAATACCGAACATACTGTATATTTAATTTCTGCATATGACCATTTCGACAACTTATGTCTCTTCAGTGCAGATAAGGGTTGTAAGTCAGTACTATTCGGTTTTCTTATGATAATTCAGATCAAGAAACTCTTAAATCGGTACGTGCACATGACACAAGGAAGATGTAAGCTTCTTGTGTTCTTTTTAGTGGTGTCTCATTCTCAGAGATTTAAAAGCAGTAGGTAATTGTAGGAGATAATGTTATAGCTAAAATCCGACGAAGAAATGGAGGGAATTTCCGGTTGGTTAAGGATGCAAATAGGAACAAAAATTTTACCCCAGAAATCTTACATTGCAGGCTTTGAACGAATGGGATTTTTCTTGAACAGAACTGGACGACCAGTTATGTATGCCTGTGCCTTACCCTTATGTATGGGAACTCCGGTAAGATATTAGATTTTTTCCTTAATTTGTCTTAAGTTAACAGCGATTCACTGTTATGATCTGAAATCACGACTGAACTTCTGTCTAAAATAGTCAGAGCATGATATGTTTGTAACTGTATATGACATATCTCTAAGAAGACATGTAAATTTTACTCATCAATTCTCCGATAATGGAAACTAAAGTGAATTTCTAATGTTGTTTATCTTTGCACATGTCAGTATACATGAAACGTCACACATGTTATGCCAATTAAAGCTTGTGTTTTTTAAATAAATACAATGACTGTTGTATTCGTTTAAACCATTATCATGATTATGTTCATTTTTCGGAAAATTGGTATTGAAAACGATGGAATTTTATATCATTCAACAAACACTCTTTTTTACCTTTTATTTTTCAAATATTAAGGAACGGCTAATAATATAATTACAATGTTTTTGACTATAAATGAGAAAATATGATGGGACCTCTGAGATGAGCTTCAAAATCATTCTCCGCCGTGCACCTCTCTTAAGGACTACTTTTTATTCCCCCGGAAACGAAGTAAAGGCGATATAGGAATCATCCTTTCTGTCCGTTTGTATGGCCGGGGCATTAACACGTGGTAGTGCCTAATTATGATTGTAGAATAAAGTCTCTAGATATAAACGAATACGATTGAATATTGTGTCGATGGCTTGTGCCGGTCATTATTTATGTTTGTCTCTTGTTTTCATTATTGTTTTTGTTTTGTTGTGGAGTTCGCTTGTAAATTGTGTCATGTGATTGCAGTTCTCGGCCATTGTGGGTGTTTAATGTTATGCTGTTTTTGTAATTGTACGTCTCAGTTATTATTTAATTTGCCCTTACAGTCGACTGTATTTCAAAACGTTTGGTGAAACGTTCCCAACACTGTATATAACAAATCTTGGCCTTTATTTTTTCGCATGTGAAGTGCAGTATATCACATATTATAATTCCTGATGCTTGTAACTTGAGAAATACATATGTATAACGAAAATAAGTACTAAGTTTTATAGGTAGCCATTGTAAGTAACTGTTTTTTCTTTACTTTATCAAGAATTACAAACTGGTAGCTCAGTATTGCAACATGTGGCGAAATTTTGCTGATGTAACTGACGACTGGAAAAATGTGCAGAATATCATCAAGTTTTACGGTGATAATACCCAGCATTTTGCAGAAATTGCTGGTCCTGGTGGATGGAACGATCCTGATGAGGTATGATCAGATTGGAATGTTTTATGTACACAACTTACTATTGT
The DNA here is from genome assembly GCA_002080025.1 of Modiolus philippinarum. Lineage (NCBI taxonomy): Eukaryota > Metazoa > Mollusca > Bivalvia > Mytilida > Modiolidae > Modiolus > Modiolus philippinarum. The sequence goes on along the minus strand of MJUU01036944.1, from coordinate 56,270 downwards.
ATAAAAGTGTAAACAATAGTCTATGTGTTTTATTAGTTTCAGCCAAATCCACTTATTTTCCAGCATGAAAGGTTATACATTGCATCTTTTACTATGTTAGGCTGAGACCATCTAACATAAAAAAGCATGAAAAGGGTTCATTTAACTTGTGCAAGTTTGGGTAACTTCGAAGCCAATTTGTGTTTAAAACAATTTTGCACTGAAAAGAAATGCTACATATAATTTACCTACATTTAAATAGACCTCCTTGTATTGTTAAGTGAACTATGACCTCAATATGATCCCTTTGGCCAGTTGCTCATCTCAGTTATTCACACTCTAGTTTATAGAATATGTAAAAAAAGATGATTAAGATAATACTACAGGTATGAAAGTTACACCAAGGAATAATGTTATCCTTGTTATAGGCATGTGAGTGCTATCCCTCTCTATTTAATAATGAGAGAATATTGTGANCCCAAGATGTGCAAGAAGGTCTTTGAATTTCAAAAATGACCACGGTCATTGGTCTCTTTGAACTTTGACCTCAAATCTTGTGATTGGAATATCACGAAAACTGTAAATGATAGCTGATTAATTGTTATGGCAAAAATGTTATAAGGTCATGACGGACCTTTGTTACATTTGGACCAAATTCTATGATGCACCGTTCAATAGTTATGCCCCTTGAAAGTTTCATCACCTCTTTTAGCATGTTTTTTCTCGAAAACGGTAAGAGATAGAAACCTGAAACCTTTTCCATTCAATTTAGGTGATATGTGTTACATTTAAAAATGCCAAGGTCAAAGGTCATTGGTCACTTTGAACAATGACCCTAGACCTTGTTTTTGTGATAACTCATAAACCGTAATATATAGCTGATAACATGTAATGGCAAAAATATGTGTCTTGTTAAGATCTACATTTGTAACATAGGGTCCAAAATTATCGGACCAACCGTTTTCGATTTATGGACCGAAAACCGATTTTGATGTCCGAATTTTGTGTTTTTTGCTTATACCTCAAATACAATTGAAGATACTTCAGGACATTCACGTACAAAATGTTCAGGAAGTCTGGACCTTCAAATGAGGTCAAGGTCAAAGGTCAAGGTCACAGCCCCTAAGCTTTATTTCACGTTAAAGTATCAATAAATGTACATATTAAGAATTGAATCAATTATGAAACCATTATGACGCAACTTCCTTTCTGTATTGCAATCCAATACATATAGTTATGAAGTGTTAACCTGTGAATCAAAGTACTACTAACACTGATAGACGAAAAGATAACGAGTTAATGACACTAGTTCTTACATAAGGAATAGAAACGAACATTTCAGAACACATTATTACAATCATTTGTGATAAATATATAACACAGCATTTTTCAAAAAGCAGTTGGGTATGGAATCTGGTTTGGGTGACTTGTGTTTGCATGCAAACATATCATCACTCGTTTAATTTACCGTTACAGTCGACTGTATTCAAAACGTGTGGTGAAACGTTCCCAACACTGTAAATAACAAATCTTGGCCTTTATTTTGTCACACGAGAAGTGCAGTTTATCACATATTATAATTCCTGATGCTTTTAACTTGAGAAATATAATGGAAATAAGTGCTAAGTTCTATAGGTAGCCATTGTAAGTAACTGTTTTTTCTTTACTTTATCAAGAATTACAAACTGGTAGCTCAGTATTGCAACATGTGGCGAAATTTTGCTGATGTAACTGACGACTGGAAAAATGTGCAGAATATCATCAAGTTTTACGGCGATAATACCCAACATTTTGCAGAAATTGCTGGTCCTGGTGGATGGAACGATCCTGATGAGGTATGATCAGATTGGAATGTTTTATGTACACTACTTACTATTGTATAAAAGTGTAAACAAAAGTCTATCTGTTTTATTAATTTCAGCCAAATCCACTTATTTAGCAGCATGAAAGGTTATACATTGTATATTTTACTATGTTAGGTTGAGACCATCTGACATAAAAAAGGGTTCATTTAACTTGTGCAAGTTTGGGTAACTTCGAAGCCAATTTGTGTTTAAAACAATTTTGCACTGAAAAGAAATGCTACAATATATAATTTACCTACATTTAAATAGACCTCCTTGTATTGTTAAGTGAACTATGACCTCAATATGATCCCTTTGGCCAGTTGCTCATCTCAGTTATTCACACTCTAGTTTATAGAATATGTAAAAAAAGATGATTACGATAATACTACAGGTATGAAAGTTACACCAGGGAATAATGTTATCCTTGTTATAGGATGTGAGTGCTATCCCTCTCTATTTAATAATGAGAGAATATTGTGAAAGAGAAAAAAAGATAGAATAGCACAAGAGAAAAAAAGATAGAATAGCACTTTTTATCAATGATCAACACAGTAAAAAAATAATTCAAAACGTATGAAAAATGAAGAAGTATGTTATTTCAGATCTTTTTTAATAACTGAACGTTGTGGTCTCTTTCTGTAGTTATTTGTGTTTGAACGGAAACTAAAATATACACAAAAGCAGTACCCTTACCAAAATATAAGGCTTCCAGCACATATAAGCAGCAAATTTGCAGGAACTTTGCAGCAAACTTGCTGCACACTGTTTGCAGCAACCTTGCTGCAAGTTCATTTTTCGCATGCAAATGAGTTTTCCGGCACACAGTGTGCCGCAAGTTTGCAGCACACTTCCAATGCATCTCCCTTCAGTTTCTTGCACACTTCCCGCACACAGCTCTTGCACACTTCCCGCACACAGTTCCTGCACACTTCCTGCACACAGTTTCTGCACACAGTTCCTGCACGCTTTCTGCTCACAGTTCATGGAAAGGTCACACTTTGTCCTTGTCATGTGTATTGCACTTCATTTTATTGTCTAATGTTCTATACCAGCTGTGTGAGAGGTATAAAACATACTTGATTTTTGTATACTATGATAATAGAATATTATTATACATTCAAACTCTTAGCTGTCTTAAAAATCTAAAAGCAGGTCACCCTCCCTCTTTTGAATTGTTTTTCTCTTACCAATTAAAACAGAATATTTAACAGATAAAAATTATAAAATATTGCACAAAACACTATAAAAAGATCCATTTACCTTCCATATATGTATTTCCCTCCATTTAATCCAAGATTTCTCACACAAAAACAATTGTTTTCCTTTTGTTGTTGGCAGCATCTAGCTGCCTTCCCTTGGCTCCATTTTTTTTAAATTTCTGCACATGTGCAGAAACTGTGGCACACTTCCTGCACACAGAATCAAGAGCTGTGCACTTCTGGCACACAATGTTATTTTCTGTTCATTGTGGCGCACTTCCCGCAAACAGGTTACAGTGTGCGGGAAGTGCGCCACAAGTGTGCAGCTAGCGGCACCATCAAGCTCAGTTCTGGCACACTGTAGGAGCACATCGATTTGGTTGCGGGAAGTTTGCAGCAATTTTTCAGCAAGTATGCTGCACACTTCAGATTTTTGTAAGGGTAACGGTCTGACGAAATTAGTAAGGTACTAACGGGGTACTGAAATCCTTTGTATTTTCAACAACAATTAGAATGTAAATGAAGCATACCCTGCACACTTATCTTATAATTTCTGGACTGACTTTGAAACGCAGATATTTGTTACGTGTAGATAATTAATCATGGGCTAATAATAGATGTCATATTCTTACAGCTTGTTGTTGGTGATTCCTCTTTGAGCCATGGCGAACAGGAAGTTCAGATGGGAATATGGGCGTTAACTGCAGCACCATTATTTATGTCAGTGGACCTCAGAAACATAGAACCATTTGCAAAAAGTCTTTTGCTTAACAAACAAATTCTGGCTATAAACCAAGATCCTTTGGGTATTCAAGGCAAACGAATCTGGAAGGAGGTTGATTATGTGAGTTTTAAGTTGTAATTTGTGGTCTTAATTACATCATAAGTATGTAAAGTAAGCACCAAACCGCTAGTCTGAAAAAAGAAGATTTCAAAGAAATTCCAACATCGGAAACACAAAAAAAATATGACACAGAAAAGTAAAAAAGAGATACACCTAGATATGAAGAGCACGATCAAAGAGAAAACAATATAACAGTTGTTGTTGTTATTAAGTTACTTAGATTTTACTTTATTTTAAGCTTTCCTTGAAATCCCAAATTAGTTAGTGAGAGAGTTGACAGAAAATGTTATAGTTTCCAGTTTAGATGACACCTAAGCAAGAAAACATTTGACAAATTTGATACTAGTATCCGAATTACATCGGTTCAGTCTTTCAAATAAGAAATCCTATCAAAGAAATATAAACTTTTCTTTTTCAAACAACTACGTCAAATCGACATTAAACTATTAAAATTAAAATTGTCTACTATATTGATAAGAAATCACAGAAATAGAAATTTACATAAAACTTCATAAATATTTTCTATATAGGAGAAAAAGTTTATCACCCAGTTTCAAGTTATTGTTAAAAAACATGAAACACAAAAATTAAATATAATAATGAACTCAGACGACTTGATTTGAGTAAGATTAACAATTATACCTTATTTTGTAGCCTTTACTTCGGCAAAATGTTTTGTTGTTGCTGTGATTTTCTTGCTTTCGAGAAACATCACTAATATTAAGTTGTGTCTTTTCGACCCTTCTTATTGTTTTCAATACTAATACTAATGATCAAGATTTTTGTACTAAAATTCCCTGTATTGAAAGAAATTTTTGATCGAACCAGTTTTTTTTGTCTTCATATATTTATAATTTATAATTAGAATTGATTTAATGTTGTGGGCTAAATATTCACTTTGAATCCATTATCACTAATAATTTTATATTTTTTGGATAAACTATTGTTTTGTCAGATATAGGACGTACAGTATGATGCAGTTTGTATGAAGTTGAGACTGCCAATTATTGGTGCATATTTTTTTAACAGGTTGATCCAGTTGAAGGTTGGTTACGTCCACTCAGTCCTAAAGGCAAAGGGAGATTCGCAGTAGGAATTTACAATGCTGGAAGTTATGGATGGTTACAGGTTGTTAATAAATCAATGTCAGATTTGGGATTAGACAAAGATAAAACTTACACTTTGACAAAGGTACTTCCTATGAACTCTACGTATAGGCATTCATTAGAAGGATTCTCGTGGAAGGATAATGGCTACTATGGTCCAAAAGACAGACTTATTATAAAGTTACCAGCTTATAGTATGTATTTATTTATCGCCGAGCCAGTTAACAGAAGAGTATTTATGAATCCTTAAAATCGAATCATTCCAAATACAAGTAGAGTTCGAAAGCTTATTAAAATGAGTACTAATATATCATTCAAGCTACATGTAATTGAAATTAGTAAATAGTATTTCATTACAAATATTGTTTATCTCCTTTGAAGAATAGTTCAAAATTGTAAATTTAAGAAAAGTTAGGAAAATGTGTGAAAACGAATAATTTGTCCCTCAATCTGTCAAAACATTGATTTAAATATTTATCAAGCAGGTATTTGCATGTCCCTTTTTATACAACGCAAACATTTGGGGGTCTTCTGATTTATGGTATGGCACAGGCGTCTATAGACGGCATAACTTTGTTCTTGTGGATGGATTGTTATCAAATTTATGTATGAAGTTCCTTTAGACGTGTAAGCTGAGGTTTAAATGGTGGGCTTTTAGTCTTATCCGTTTCAGAAAAAGGGGTTAAAGTGAACGTTTTCACATATTTGGCTGTAGTCGAATTTATATAATATATTGTACTGAGATTAGGTTTGTTTTATTTTAATCCTTATAAAATTGTGCTGCTGGAGTATGTCGACGGATTTAAAGTAGCATTTACCGTTTTTTGAGAATCAAGGGGTACTAAGGGGGCAAAATGGTATTTTTTTTTTCTTTTTTTTTTGGGGGGGGGGGAGATTTTGATGCAGTCTCAAATCTGTAGGCTTCTAGTAGCATGTTTGAACGATTAAAAACCTTATCAATAAACAAAGAGGTTCAGACGTAGATATAAATTTTCAGGCTTTTATATTCAATATATTCGTCTTAATTATTGAAGTGGAGGTTGCCAACAAAGTTAAGTCATCATCTTTACTGTGTTCACAGGCATTTTTGTATAGCACTTTATTTTCAGAAGGGTTTGGCACATACAGAACTTTTCATATGTTTTATGTACATTTGTACATACATGTAATTGATAATTTAACAAGAATTGATATAAATGTTCTGGACAACTGGGGTTTTACAAACACATTTATACTTCTCATTGTTTTCATAGATGTAATAAACATTTTAATAAAAAACTTTACAGCTTAGCATCCTAAGCTAATAAACATGTTAAAAAGTGCTACCATTATGTAAACTTTTCCCACTTCGTGGCGTTTGAAGTAGTTAATGTCATATTGTCAATTTGTCAAACTTAGGCATTGAATGTAAAGGAGGTTTTCCTTATTAGTCTGTTTTCTCTACTTTGCCATTTGCAATAAGATAAGTGGAAATCCAAAGCATCATCTAATACTCACTGACCACATACTCATTATTTGTTGTATGTAGCACAACGGTTACATTTTTCATTTAAGTTTTGTAATCACCTTTATCTAGAATTTTTTTATTTGCCTTTTGTAATCAGCTATATTAAGAACTTTAAATGTCATACTACATCAAATACTTACATTTATACTCATGCACCAAGGGTGCCTAAATATAGTGAGTAGTATAAACTTTTAAACTATGTATATATAAATGTATTATCTCTTGTAAAACAGCTTGGGTTGAGACTAAACTTCTAACTGGTGGAAGAAAAGCTATCAATCTAACCGGTCGATTCTGTTATGACATTTTTTTTTTCTGATCCAAAAAAAGTTGCATATAAATTAACAAATAAACGAATTGATTCATACATTATGCATAAGTCTGTAGTGACATTTCCTTTTTTTATCAACAATTATTTATTATTATACATATAAATGAAGACAGATCTAGTAAGGATATCTTCCCAAGTCAAGTGCTTGCAATCCATATCCATCACCCCAAACCCTTGACAGAACAGATAAAACTTACATTTTCTGGGCTGCCTTTCTGTACTGGAAGCCAATGTAAAATTTTATTCGTCTCGTTAATTTTGATTAAGAAAAGCGTCTCTGGGAAATATAAACAACGTCTGTGAAACCGAAGCTAATATTATGTGCTCATTTTGCTGCTTTTATGGTGCTCAGAAGCAACCCAGAAAATATAAGGTTTACATGTATCTGTTTATGGGGATGGAAACGGACCTCAAATATTTGATTTAGGAAAATGGTAAAGGAGTAGTAAATCGAGACTGACGGTTCATTTGAAAAAAGTCTGGATTAATACCCATTGATTTGTTTTATTTATTTAATTGTTGTTTGCATGCGAGGTTTCTCAGCAACAACTCATGACCCAATTGTGACACTGGTTATGTCAATTATTAGCCATGAAAGTAGTGACAACTTTTGGTCAGATATTTTATTAAGCCATGGAAATTAAGCTCACAAATAGGATGTTCAGTGAAGTAGCTGTCTACACGAGTCATAAGTTTAAGGGACGCAATTGTCCATTTCTGACCACGGGGCTTTTTACTCAAACCCTACAGTTATTGTTAGATTCTTCCCAAGTCTTAAGTTTCAGTGAAGTTCCAAAATTTATAACTATATATTTAGAACAGTTTAGCAACCATCTATATTTCCTAATATATATGACAGGGTGTAAAGTATTTCTTATAAAGCATATCAACAGTTTAAAACAAAAGATACAATTCATAAAGCTTTATATTAAGCATCTTAATGTACCATGTAATATATATTTTCTATGTACATATTATTTAGGATATGCTGTTCTGTCTTTATATTATTATTTTGAAGTTTAAGATTTAATAATTGTTAGTAAATAAAACAAACTGTTTGACCTACATATGTTGTTGTTTTACAAAATTTTGTCATTCATTTGAATATATATGTAAATTGTAGATATGTTTGTTATTTTGTTAGTTCAAATATAAAGTAGCATTCTAAATTGAAACTTGTGTTATTACTTACCCTTATCGGGAGTGGGATACCGGGACCAGCCATTTTATTCAGAGGGAGTTGGGGATTCACTCTTAACATGATCCTGGAATAGCATAGTCATTTTTCATGACTCTGGATGAAAAAATTATTTTCTTCATGTGTATTCGGGATTTGAAAGTTTATTACTCTGAAATCCAGGAACCGAAAAAAGAACAACTCCGCCTACATTGCAAAAGGAATTGGTTTCTCAAATTTTTAGCTGGCCGGGTCGAATGTCCAAAGAGCTATTGTCGTATCTCATGTGTCGGTGTGGTCGGCGCCAGCAAAACCTGCCTCTAGAAGGTAGGCTGTAAATGGTAGGATGTTGATATTTTGGTATGTCTTTTTAAGGAGAGCTTTCTAGCAATGCAATACTTGTAGATATTTTGACCTTGACCATTGAGTCCATATTTTTTAACTTTAACCTTGCTTCTAGAATGAAGTTGTTTAGTGGTAGGGTGTTCTTATTTTGATTGCGACTTTCTTGTTATGAGAGCTGTCTGGTTGTGCTATGTCTGTAGACATTTTGACGTTGAACTGGTCAGGGGGATTTTTTTTACAATCATTATCCTTTCTTCTAGAAGATTATGTGACCTTTGTTGTGATGAAAGATTCCTGGTGGTGCCATATTAGTAACAGTAGTATATTGATTTTTCCCTTGCCCTGATAATGTTTTTTTTTAAGTTTTAACCTTTAGAAGTAAGTGTTTAGTGATGGGTTGAATAAATTTGATATTTTGACTTTCCTGTGATAAGAGCTTTCTGATGATACCATAGTTGGAGACATTTTAACTTTGAAGTTGCTGTGAGGGAAGTTTTCCAGTATCTTTAACCTTAAGAATGAAGTTGTTAAGTGGTAATGTTTTCATATTTGGTATACGCCTTTCTTGTGATGAGAGCTTTCTGGTGGTACCATGTTGGAAGACAATTTAATCTTGACCTTGCCTTGAGGGAAATTTTTAAAAGCTTTAACCTTGCTTCTGGAGGGTAGACATATTTATATCTTTAAATTTATTGTGCAATGAGGCCGATCTAATCCCTAAAGAGCTATGTTGTCTTCTAAAAACTTTTGTTCCACGGCTTTCAAATGTTACAAAACGATTGAACAGAAAAAAACGGAAAAACAAAAACAAGAACAAAACCAAACTCTAAAATAGAAACACGCCACACTGTTAAAAAACAAATATAAACCGGTGATAAACAGTATGACTAGTCTAGGGTTTATCATAACTTTATTCAATTTTGGTTATAACTCTGTAATAACAAAATACAAAAATACCAAAGTTGCAAAAATGAACAGTAAATTTAGTTATGCTGTACACGTGTTTCAAGGAGTAACCTCTCAACAGCAGCATTAAAATCAAATAATATGGAAAGCCACAATCAAAAAATTGTAAACAAAGAAGTACTCATTACCAAAAATATCGAAATAGGAAACCAAATCCATTACTAAGGACATCCACCGAGTGCCATACACGGAATGAAGCCGTAGTATTTCTAAAGGGTTAGAATTTAGATAAAACGGTAAATTGATATAAATCGCTAGGTAAATTTTCGTGCCAGACAAGTCTGACTATTGGACTGGTGAATACCCTCGGGGACCTCTGGTCCACCAGCAGTGGCAACAAACAGACAACACGTAAACACAATATCCCAGATATACATATGAATATCACATTTTATAAAATGATGTTGATGTTGATTCATATACAAAATATCAATGACATTGCCAGAATGAATATCACTCCAAACTAACAATACAAATGTCTTCAATACACACGTATCTTTCCATACAATATAGTATCTTAAAAATACATTATAATACATATCAAAAGAGGTAATATTTCATCTTTCATATTCATTTAAATATTATCATCATATGCAAAGTACCCCAAAATGTCAGTTTCAGAGGAATACAATAAACTATGTAAAAATACAATAAATATAGAATAAAGGAAGTTTTGTTTTTGATAATAGAGATATTGGCGAACAATAATGGACGAGCCCGTTATGGGCGAGTCCATTATTGGAGTCAATATTTCTTGCATCAAAAACAAAACTTCTATTATTCTTTTTATCGGTAATTAACTAAATCATTTAGTAAAACAAATTTTGAAATTGAATGTTAATTTTCAGCAAATCGTGAAATTGACCAGTATTGATTAGTAAAAGAATTTGTAAGATCCGGTAAGAGTCTCTGTAAGATGTATTTTTCTTTGTGTCATTGATTCTGATTGACAAAGTAGGCGTGACCTAAGATACTTTTTGCCAATATTTTTTCGTATTCTGGCAGTAGCAAATACTGAAAAATATTGCTTCGTGAGATCAAAGGAAGCTCATACAAATTACCAATAAATATGAATCTTGCCAATTTATGTAAGCAGGTTAAGTGACCATCAACCACTACAAAGTAAACCGATCTGATTGCATCACAGTCATTATATCTGAACACTAAATGGGCCCCACACACAATGTGCAATGATAAGTGCTTAAATATACGAGGTAAATGTACATGAGACAAAGTCTCTACATATAAATGGTAAAACAAAGCAATGGAACAACGCTTTTTATACGACCGCAAAAATTTTTGCGGTCGTATTATGGTATGGCGCAGTCGTCGGTGTCTGTTGCCAGCACAACTTTGTTTCTAGTGGACGGATCATCTTCAAATTTCAGTATGAGGTTTCTTGGCATAACGTTCATCCCAGGTTTAATTTCGGGTTTGTGGCCCCACCTATTTCAGAAAAAGGGGTAAAATTGGATATTTTCGTGTCTGGGGACAGCATAACTTTGGTTCCATGTTTCTTGGCACATGCTTAAGCCGATGCCATAATTTTATGTTCTTAGACCCGTCCGCGTCAGAAAAAAGGGCCAAAAGGGGTAAAATAATGTTTTTCCACATATTTTACTGTAGAATTTTATTATTTATCGGATTTTGATTGGGTTTCTTTCACTGTACTCCTAAGGAAATTTCCAATCTGGATTGTGCCAACGTATTTCACGTGGCATGTACCGTTCACGAGATAAATGGGCCCAAACGGGGCGAATTTCAAAATTTTCAATTTCTTATTTTTAGTCCGATTTTTGATGGAGTTTTTTGCAATGTATTCCTTATGAAAAATTAATATACCGCTGCACCGCCAGATTATTAATAACTTGTTTCCTTTAATTCCAAGCTATGAGGGGCCCAACGGGACCAAAATTGCAAACATGCGGATTACTTAAATTTTTATACGACCGCAAAAAATTTGCTGTCGTATTATGGTATGGGGCTGGCGTCGGCGTCGGCGTTGGCGTCGGCGTCGGCGTCTGTGGACAGCATAACTTTGGTTCTAGTAAACGGATTGTTACCAAATTTTAGCATGATGTTTGTTGGCACAAGCTTAAGCCCGGGTTTTAATTTCGCGTTCCCTGCCCAACCCATTTTTTGAAAAAGAGGCAAAAAAGGGGCCAAAAAGGGGTTAAATTAGGTATTTTCGTGTCTGTGATAGCATAACTTTGGTTCTAGTGGACGGATTGTTTTCAAAACTTAGTATGATGTTTCTTGGAACATTCTTGAGAAAAGTTTTTTTTCCTTTAGTTTTTGGCCCCACCCATTTCAGAATTAGGGGCCAAAAAGGGTTAAATTGGGTGTTTTCACATATTTGACTGTAGAATCTTTATTATTAATTGGATTTTGATGGGGTTTGTTTCAGTGTGCTCCTGAGAAAATTTCCAATCTGGAATATGCCAACGGATTTCACGTAGCATGTACCGCTCACGAGATAAATGGGGCCGAACAGGGGCTAATCTCAAATTTTTTTTTTTATTTTAAGTCCGATTTTGATGCAGTTTTTTTCAATGGATTCCTTGTGAAAAATTAATATGGCACTCGCTATTAGATTTCTGGTAACTTGTTTCCTTTCCCAGCTATGAGGGGCCGAAGGGGCCAAAATTGCGAATTTACAGATTATGTAGAATTTCTATTTTTCATCGGATTTCAATGGGATTTTTTTCTTTGGATTCCCCTTGATCTAAGCTTTCAGAAATATTCAACGGAATTGGCGTAGCTCTTACCGTTTCCGAGCTACAAGGGGTCAAAGGGGCAAAAATTGCAATTTTTCTAAATATGTCAAATCTTTATTTTTGATCAGATTTCGATGGATTTTTTTTTATTTCTATGGATGTAAAGTGTTAGTTGATAGTAACATATTTTGCATAGCTCTTCCAGTTTTTTTATCAATAAGTGATCAAAAGGGTTGATTTTTTCCGTAGCTTGTTTCCAGCTAATAACTGTGTCAAGCTTCTTTTTGTGTCCATCTAATTATTGCGTCAGGCTCTTTACTGTGTCCACATTCACTTTGAACTACTTTTGTTGAAATTTCAGTGATCGACATGCTGCGGTCGTATCATGCTGCGCTCGGCGTAGCCCTTTATTTATTTTTCATCTGCTTTCAATGGGATTTTTTTCTTTAGATTCCTCTTATTGTAGGCTTTCAGTTGTAAGTCAACAGATTTGGCATAGCTCTTTCCGTTTCTGAGCTATAAGGGGTCAAAGGGACCAGAATTGCAGTTTTTTCAAATATGTGAAATCTTTTATTTTAGATCAGATTTTGATCTGCACATACATATCTTTTGGAATATTCAAAATGGCCGCCGTTGCCATGGAAACTGAAAAAAGGCGGGAAAATTCTAAGTGCTCCAAATTTGATGAAACTTTACAAGAAGGATGCTTAGCACCCATAGAAATGATTTTGGGTCTCAGAATTTTCAAAATGTATGCCTTTGCTATGGAAACTGGAAAAGGGCGGGAAAATTCAAAGTGCCTCAAAATGGATGAAACCTTACAGGAAGATTACCTAGCACCCATAGAATTGATTTTCGGGCTCAGAACTTCCCTTTTATGTATTTTGGGAAAAGGAGAGGCATATCATTTTGTCCATACTTGTACTGTGTCAACACCTGTATTGTGTCAACACACGCTTAAATTTGCACTATCCATATTGACCCTGGGCATGATTGGTTGCCATTCGGTGACAGCTCTAGTTTTGCAGATGAAGATGTGCATGTGGTAAGGATTTTAATTTTGGTTAATTCTTGTCACAAATATACATTGTTGAACTTAGTCATTAGCTCACCTGGCCAAAGGCCATGTGAGCTTTAGCCATCACTCGGCGTCCGTCGTCCGTCCGTCCGTCCGTTAACTTTTGTTCAAAAATCTTCTCTGAAACTACTGGGTCAATGCTAACCAAACTTGACCTGAATCATCACCAGGGTATGCACTTTCAAGTTTGTGATTTTTATGTCCGTAGACCAAACAACATGGCCGCTGTTGCTAAAAATAGAACATAGGGGTAAATTGCTGTTTTTTGTAAATTACTCAAAAACCGTTACTGATATAAAAAATCTGACTGTGGTAAAAATGATCAGCATGATGAGATCTACCCACTGTGCAATTTTGAAGAAAATCTGTAAACCCATCTCGGAGTTATAGCCCCTTTTCCGTAAAATTTTCAAAATTTTTGCATTTTTTATTTTTTATTTCAAAAAGTGTAACAGAAAGAGGTCAACTGTAAATTGCAAAAATGTTCAGCATATCAAGATCTACCCACCCTGAAATTTTGAAGAAATCCATAAACCCTTGTAGGAGTTACTGCCCTTTTTTCACCAAATTTTTAAAATATTCGTATTTTCGATTTTATTTCCAAAACTATAGAAGATAAAGATTAAGTGTAAAATTATGAAATGTTTGCCATGCTGAGGGGACTTTAAAACTTGTATTGAAAATAGTTCGTTGACCGCCATTTTTAAGATGGCCGCCAAAAAAGGCGGGAAAATTCAACATTGTCCGATTTCATGAAATTTGGTTTCAAAATAGATATTGATGTTGCAACTTCAAAACTGATGTCAAAAATTGTTCGTTAACCACCATTTTCAACATGGCCGCCAAAAAAGGCGGGAAAATTCAACATTGTCAAATTTCAATGAAATTTGGTTTCCAAATAGATATTGATGTTGCGACTTCAAAACCTGTGTTGAAAATTGTTCGTTGACCGCCATTTTCAAAATGGCCGCCAAAAAAGGCGGGAAAATTCAACATTGTTGGATTTCAATGAAATTTGGTTTCCAAGTGGGCATTGATGTTGCAACTTCAAAACTGATGTCATAAATTGATCGTTGACCACCATTTTCAAAATGGCCGCCAAAAAAGGCGGGAAAATTCAACATTGTCCAGTTTCAATGAAATTTGGTTTCCAAATATGTATTGATGTAGCAGCTTCAAAACCGATGTTGAAAATTGTTTGTTGACTGCCATTTTCAAAATGGCCACCAAAAAAGGCGGGAAAATTCAAAGTTGTCTGATTCCAATGAAATTTGGTTTCCAAATAGATATTGATGTTGCGACTTCAAAACCTGTGGTGAAAATTGTTCGTTGACCGCCATTTTCAAAATGGCCGCCAAAAAAGGCGGGAAAATTCAACATTGTCGAAATTCAATAAAATTTGGTTTCCAAATAGGTATTGATGTTGCAACTTCAAAACTGATGTCAAAAATTGTTCGTTGACTACCATTTTCAAAATGGCGGCCAAAAAAGGTGGGAAAATTCAACATTGTCCAGTTTCAATGAAATTTGGTTTCCAAATAGGTATTGATGTTGCACCTTCAAAACTTATGTTGAAAATTGTTTGCTGACAGCCATTTTCAAAATGGTTGCCAAAAAAGGCGGGAAAATTGTTTGTTGACCGCGATTTACATTATGATGTCTCTGTTTCAAAACTGTTGTCGAAAGTAGTCCTTAGCAAGAGCGTTTTTTGTCAATAAAGCCCAACGAAGAAAAATAGTACAACATGATCAGACTTTAAATACTGTTCAAGATATTGGTGGTGTTTGAGGTACTAAAGTTTGAGAGACTGATGATCAACTGTATAACTTATAATGTTACCACGATTGTGGCAACTGAAAGCCAGGTGAGCGATACAGGCTCCTAGGAGCCTCTAGTTTTTGGTGATTTCGTACTAGAGGGTATATAGTTTGTCCGCGCAACCCCCCCTTTACAGTTTTGCTGCTAGGAAGTTTTTTTTTGCAAATCATTTGTACATATATTGAAGATGTGCATGTGGTAAGGATTTTGAATTTGATTAATTTTTGTCAAAAATATACATTGCTGAACTTAGTCATTCTTGTTTTTTTAGTAATAGAAAGTACATAGTGTATATGTGCAACTCCTGTAGTAACATAATACAGACACAAATATCATTACTAAGAAATCTCAATTTGATTTAACCTTGCACGGGGGTATGTTTTCCTTGCATTCCTCTCATTGTATTCAACGGATTTGGTGTAGCTCTTATCGTTTCCGAGCTATAAAGAGTAAAAGGGACCAAAATTGCAATTATAAGAAATAAGTGACATCTTTGTTTTTCATCAGATTTTGATGGGATTTTTTCTTTTGATTATTCTTGTTGTAAGCTTTATTTTCACTTTTTTGTGTCCAGCTAATTACTGTATCAAGCTTTTTTTTTCTTTCTTTTTTGTCCATCTAATTACTGTGTCAAGCTTTTTACTGTGTCCACATTTGCTTTAAATTACACTTATTCAAATCTCAGTGGTCGACATGCTGCGGTCATATCATGCTGAGCTCTGCGTAGCCCTTTATAATAACAATGTCAATTCGACAGTATTAATACAATATCTATACTACTTCTGGAAGAATATTATAAACTGGGAAATAAACAAGACTACATTTCCCCCAAAAACTCATTTCAAATCTGGGGCCATGCAGAATAATCTTTGATTGTTTGACAGTAATACTGACCATAGCTGAAATCAATGAAATTAACATTAAATTAATTGTGAACTGTAAATAACTAAATACGGAAGTTACTGTGAATTTAGTTTCTGCATATGCACATTTCGACAACTAATGTCTCTTCAGTTCAGATAAAATCTAAACGTTTGGAAGACCATAGACTCAAAGATGTTCCAAAACTAATAGAGAACAAATAACCAATATGATCTAAACATAAAGCCAAAAATCAGCTAAGGACAGAGCTTTACATGAGGGAGATACTCCTTAGTTTTCAATAAAATTTCAAATTTTTTTATTAAAAATTTAGATATTGTAAGGTTCCAAATAAAATCGACTTTCGTGAGTACCTTCGGGGACTAACAGTCCACCAGCAGTGGCTTCGATCCAGTGGTAACAAATAACTCAATACCGAAGTTACCTCCATATTTTAAGGACACATCAGTTCCAATCATCTCATACACCTATACTTCACCGATAGCATCAAAGATTTTCAACCGTAAACGTGTATTGCAAAACCTTACCACCGACGATCTCAAGTCTATGTTCATGTTCAAGTTCACCTTACAGATATAGTCACTGTGGTCACGTCATAACGGGAGACTTGAATATCATCGAAAACCCGTCTCTCCGTGAAGTCCTTGCGAAGGAACCAAAATTCCGTGAACCACGATCCATCAACTGGGTCAAAATTTTAAACTCCTTATGGATGTTGTAGAGGACTACGCCAGAAAATGGATTAAACGTGAACAAGATGAAGACCTGGATTCTCTTTCGGAGTGGATTAAGGCTGCGAGGTCCATGATTCTTAAATGAATCAGTCAGCTATGAGGGTCAAGAGAACTTAAGCATCATCCATTTTCAAAAATGCCGATGTTGCCAGATATTTGTCCTCCATTCATGACAAATATGTCGTTGTTCCGGCAGATAAGGCCCTCAATAGCATCATTTTCATTACATCGATTGTTTAAATAAAGAACTAGGCATTGGCAATACCCAGGGCAATCCAACCTACACAGCTACTACTCTGTCTAAGGAGGAGATGCCGAACCATAGATCTGTTTTGCTTTCCTTTAGGAGTTCAACCAAAGATGAAGACACTGATCTCCCCTCATTGTACTGGGTACCAAAATTACACAAATGCCCATACAAGCAACGGTTCATCGATGGATCTGCTAAATGTTCTACAAAACCTATTTCTAAGCTATAAACATCCATCTTGCAATTGACAGCCGTAAAAGAGGGCCTTCAAAAATATTGTGATACTAGCTTTTCAAGAAGTGGTGTACATGAAATGTGGATATTAAAAACTCTAAGGATCTGCTTGACATCTTAAAATCGAGATCATTATCACACTGTAACAGCATTAAAACTTCTCCATACTTTATACTACAATTCCTCATGAATAACTGAAATCACGACTGAAATATTTAATTCATAGATGTTTCTACAGCAAGAACGGCGAACGAAGATATAAGTACATTGTCATAGGCAGAGAACAGGCATACTTTGTGAAATACGACTCATAATCACAGAAAAAACATACAGAGGAAGAAGTGATTAAAATGTTAGAGTTTCTGATCGACAATATATTTGTCCTGTTTTGAGGGATTGTTTTTCAACAGACTATCGGAATTCCAATGGGCACAAACTGTGCACCTCTTTAAGCCGATCTGTTTCTCCACTCATATGAAGCTGAATTCATCGAAGGGCTAATAAAAAACTGGCCCAGTCCTTTAATTTCAGCTTCCGTTATATAGATGATATTTTATCACTAAACAACCCTCGCTTGGTGATTTTCTTTATCTTATCTATCCAAAAGAGCTCGAAATTAGGGACACTTCAGATAATTCCACATCAGCCTCGTTCCTTGACCTTCATCTTGAAATTGACAACAGAGATACACTACAAAATAGGCTATATGACAAACGCGATAACTTCACTTTTCCAATAGTCATCTTCCCTTTCCTTTGTAGCAACATTCCAATAGCACCGGCATATAGAGTTTACATCTCCCAACTCATTCGCTACTCAAGGGCCTGTGGTCGATACAGTGACTACCTTGATAGAGCTCGGTTACTTACAAATAGGCTACTTAAGCAAGGGTATGTTACCCATAACTTGAGGTCATTACTACAGAAGTTTAACGGTCGACATCACGATCTTGTGGACCGCGATGGGATATCACAGATGACATCAGATCTTTTTCTTTGCCACCAAAGTTTGTTTTTCCTCTACAGGTTTTGACTTTAATACCTGAGTTGACATGTTCAACACGGCGGGTGTCTTATAAGAAGCAGGAGATGCTTACTCTACCGGTGCACCTGATCTCACCCATGGTATTTATTGGGGCTGTGTTGTTCATTTATATATGTATGTGTGTCTTCATTTTCTTTTGTGTGCTGTGCAACTTCGACAACTTATATCTCTTCAGTGCAGATAAAATCTAAACGTTTGGAAGACCATAAACTCAAAGATGTTCAAAAACTGGTAGAGAACAAATAAACAATATGATCTAAATAGAAAGCCAAAAATCAGCTAAGGACACAGAGCTTTGCAAGTTTTCAACAAAATTTACAAAAAATTAGTTATTGTAAGGTTCTAAATACAATCGGCCGAAGTACTGACTACTGGGCTAGTGAATACCCTCGGGGACTAACAGTCCACCAGCAATGGCATCGACCCAGTGGTAACAAATATATTAATACCGAAGTTACTGTGAATTTAGTTTCTGCGTATGCGCATTTCGACACGATATGTCTCTTCAGTGCAGATCAAATATCAACGTTTGGAAGACCATAGACTCAAAGATGTTCAAAAACTGATAGTAAAAAAATGTAAAGGTAGAAACTGTCAAAACTGTGAATTCAAGTATGACTGATAAACAATGAATAATAATGATCTTCACTTAACACCTAAATAGATTAAATTAATCCAGTTATAACAATGATGATATGAAAAGAAAAAAAAGAACTAACATATTTTACAACAAAATATATCGGGAAAATTTTTCTGTGTTATATGATATTCAGAGATATCTCCCATGTCGAGAGAATATCATCTATGACATCAAACACTATCACTATAAAATGAAACAGTTACCTTCCCATGGTTTAAAGATCGGTCTTCATAATGAGCTTCAGCATGGCCTTTGAAACAGCTTCACCATAGCTTGAAAACATTCAAGATGATGCTGCTGATATTAGATACTCCAATCAGCCAATCTCTGTTGCGCACTTTTGGCATTGATTGTAGTTTCAATGAATGTTCGTACTCTAGTGGATAGGCTCGGTAATTCTGCTTCATCTGGTAGCATCATCTAACTTTAAATATGTATGTATCTTGGATGGTAGATATGCATCCAGGCCAAATCAAGTAAATCTGACAATTAGCAAAGAATTCCGCTTAAACCGGTGCTAGGGGCCGTCTTGAACTTACTATGAGGTATGAGCAAAGCTCATTGTTGAAGGCCTCATGGTGACTTCAAGATGCAGAACAACAATAAAAGCGTTGTTTCTTTGCTTGTTTTTTACCATGTATTTGTAGAGACTTTGTCTCATGTGCATTTACTCCATATCCTTTTATTCACCATTTACCCTTTTCGCTTGATTGACTTACATTCAGATCTCAGTTACTATACATGATAGGATCATTTAACCTTGAATGTGTGTGCATCTTGGATGAAACATGAGCATCCAGGCAATAATGGGATCAATCTGACCTACATTTTATCCTGACTGACTGGCATTATCCTGAATGACTGGCATTCAGATGTCGGTCAGTGTACATTGTAAGGTCTTTTTACCTTGCAAATGCATGCATCTTCGATGATACATCAGTACCCAGGCCAAATGGGATTACTTTGACCTACATGTTTTGCTAGTTACTGTACATTGTTGGATCATCTAACCTTGTATATGCATGCACCCAAGAAAGTTCATCAATATCTAGGTAAATTGGGCCCTTTTGACCTACGCTTTCCGCTTGTCAGACTTAACATTCAAATTTACATTAGAGTTCAGTTTTCATTTACTTTATGTTGTATATTAATGTGAATTTGCGTATCTATCCATCTTGATGTGAAGGCAGCATTAGGGCAAAGTAATGTTATTGTGACCATTTGTCACAACGTTAACGAGGTGAACTTTTTAATCATTGATTACCTATGTTTTTTGGCTCCTGGTAATTCCAAAAATAATGTAAACTGGTATTTTTTGGTTCCTGCCAAACATAAGTTCAAATCGCGAATATCTAGGCATGTTTGGTACAGTCGTATGAGTGTGTTATAGGACCTAAGTAAGAAAATTAGTCACGCTTCCGGCCTTTGTTTAGTGTTCTAATCATGTTAATAAGGATTCTGTTGAAACATTCACATTGCCCGTTGAGCTGGGGATGATATGGATGCTGATTCCTGTTATCTCATATAGCTCCTTTATAAGCCGTCTTTCAAAGTTTGCAACCTGGTAACATTATATGCAGTTTGGCAGACCGTAGTGGACAACCATGGTCCGAATTCATGCTTCTGTGGTGGTTCTTGCAGTTGCTTTCTTTGTTGGGATTACTTGTGGACATCTTCTGAAGTGGTCGGAAATAACCAAGACATGCTGAAATCCTCCCTTTGAATCTTATGTCCACCTGTTGCCCTGGTAAGATTTCAGGTTGGTTATCCAGTATATCTGTAGTAGTCAATGACTCAGCATTGTTTGTTAACAGTTTTAACAGACTCCAAAGTGATGTTAGTCTGTTATGACGGTAAACCAGGTAATCGCGATAAACCATTCTCCGTCAAAGTCCATACAAAAAGTCTTTGAATTTCTCTGTTATGATCCATTTCAGCGCTAAAATGTCAGTAGAAGTTGTTTTAGATCTTCTTCTGATTTTCTTATTTAAACAATTTTGTCAGCCAATATGAGAAAATTTGTAAGATAACCAACATCAACTACCAAGTTACTTTCACGAAGCATATTAACAAAGTCATTCAAAAGAACACAAAAAGGATAGAGGAGAGTACACACAATGATACGAAAACGTACTATTGTTTATTCTGTGTAGACATTGGTAAATATGCTGCAAAATTGTTTTAGTTAACATGTATAACAGCAGGTATATTGACGATATCCTTAACATTGACAATCCCAAATTTTTAGATTACCTCGACATCATTTACCCACAAGAATTAAAGCCGGCTTAAAAAAGCAAACGATACTTCTAAATGTTGCCCTTTTCTGGATCTGAGTATCATCATTGACGCGGGTAAAATAAAACCTAAATTTTGTGATAAAAGGGATGATTTTGATGTCACTATTTCTAATTCCCCTTTTCTTGAAGACGACGTTCATCTAGCACCATCCTATATGGGGTTTAGACGATTCGCACGCCTTTGCTGTACTCTTGACGGTTTAAATGAGGTTAACCTTACTATAACATCCAAACTTGAACAACAAGGTAACAGATTTCAAAGGTTATTCAATACTTTTAAGAAGTTTAAAGAAGGTATGAACATGGCTTACTCGCAAACAGCTTATTACAAAGGGTAATTCTCATCCTAGATTTTTCGGAAGTGTTATTAAAAAATGCAAGAAACTCATAAAAAAAATCCAGAGAAACTGGGACGTAACTTGCATTCTTTACGTAAAAGTTGATATCGACGGGATATTCTACACGAATCCGTTAAATTGGCTTTGGAATCCAATGACCTGAAAGATTTAACATGTATACTGCCCCTCTCACTGTTACTGCCAATATCTTCTGAAATACATGACGACTCTTTACCAAACCTTTCGGGAAGTTTTGAGTTTAATCGATTTTTCTTCAGTAGCTATAGTGCGACAATGTTTTACCAGCAGACAATGTTCCTTGAGGTAGCCATCAGTCAAGCGGCAAGTGCATTCTTTGACCCATCTTTCTAAATTAAGTTTTGTCCTATTCTTTTCCTTATTAAGAAAGTGGTCCTAGAGTATTTAGTAGTCTACCTGTATTTGGTTTTATTCGTATGTTTTTTTTATACTGGCAGTGAAACGGAATAGAGAAAGGATCGAGAGGTTTGAGTACCCAGAAACTGATTTAACCCTACCGCTAGCTTTTGATAGTACCGATACCAAGTGCGGCTATCCTGAGTTCCTGTCGTTATTTATGTTTGCATTTGAGTTTTTTCTAGTGCAGTTTGCTTGTGGATTGTGGCATGTGATTGTAATTTTCGGCCATTGTATAGGTGTTTACTGTCATCTTTTGTTTGCAAATATATGCAAATCACAATTTGTGTTTTGGTATTTTTTAATGTGCATAACTTGGACAATTAAGGTTACCCGTAATAGATCGTAGTACTAAATAAGTAGAAAACTAATGAATGTTTATTATCTTTTTTCCTTTAGATAACATAACATTATTGGAATATGTTTGAGGAAATGAAAGTACATATGAAAGTAAATAACACTTAAATATTTTTATTATAATAATTATTATTATTTACTTTTTTTCTTTTTCTCAGCTCGAGTCATTTCCAGACATTAGTGAATAACTAAGTAGAAAGTGCTTGTCACTCTTACCGGCCCGTCCAACAGATACCCCATCATCCCAGTTAAAAAAAAACAAAACAAAAAAAAAAGACTGTTTATAGTTAATTTGATTAAATCAGGGACTATACATAATTATATAGTCCCTGGTTGATTTTTTATACATGATACAGTTCGGTTCGAAAATCCGTATACTGCTAATATTTCTTTATTTCGCGAACGCGGAAATCAATACGTAGATTCTCCGTTTCAGTTCGGCGCTTATTGCACATTGTAAACAACAAAGTGAAACTGAAAATAGACAAAGGGTGAGATTTGGCCAAAAAGCACTCTAGTTCTGTGTTTTTGTGCTTGTTAACAAAAGAGGTAAAGTAATACTTTATCAAATAAGTAATAATGTATCAACTAGTAATATCAATTTAGATGATTAGGCTTAGTAACCATTATTTGTTGACTGAATATTGATTTGTTAAACAGAGCCGAGCAACAATTGCAGATTTCTCTACTATTTTTGTGTTTCAGTTTGTCAAAATAATTACATACCCATTGTTAACAACGAAACGAAAACAAGAGATTACAAGTTGAAACGAAAACATGAGTTTCCCAGTTCAAACGAAAACATGAGATTCCCATGAGATCCTTAGTTGAAACGAAAACGGCATGTCATTAAGATCTAGACCCATAAATCGTCGACTGATTGAGTACTCCGTGATGTTTAATATTATCTAAACAGGAAATATTATCATTTCATTCTATTGAACAAGAGCCTTCATCTAGTCAAGAAAGACCACCACCAAATTTTCTGCATAACAGTCCACCGATTCCACCAAGAGGACGAAACACGCTAAGAAACACTTATTCAAATGATCCCAATAAATATAATTAAACTTTTGTAAGAGACGGAATGATAAACAGTTAATTGAGTGAAACGGATAGATATCCTTTCTATTCCTTTCATATAATTTGTCCATCACACATACGGAACATGTCAAATATCTCTAAGAAACCTCTTGTTTCACATTATTGTGACTGAGGGTTGCATTGTTATTTTGTTAAATTCTGCGTACCATTGTATTTCAAAGGTTGTTCAGAATAAACTCTTGTCTTGTCTTGTCTTGTCTATGCAATATGATATTCAATTGAGACTAATTTCCAAGGCAAGACTGGCTACAATGTGAGACTTATTCAGGTTAATATGATGATAATGTAAAATACTCAGCAAGGGAATTAAGTAGCAGGATAGGCATGTATGGTTTTAGAGAAAATTCTGATGTTGTGCGGTGGATCCGCAGAAATTTACACGGACTTTAAAGTGTATTTAACAAATGGTTTAAATGAGTGCAAAAATAGCATTTCAGTATTTAAACCTGACCTTTGTCTTGCCGCCATAATGCTATGTTCTTAAAACTAATACAAGAAAGAAATACAAAATTTAAAGTTTATCTGTATTTTTGTTTATACAGCCACAACAAATAAAAATAAACAAGCAGGCACACTGAAACTGTTACTATTTTCAGTTCCAGTATAAGCATGTTATTTTACGAATTCATAAACATTCCTCTTTTGGTCCAGTTGTCTCTTCATCACGTCTTCATTGATTTCATTGGTTTATTATCATGGCTGTTATAACATTCCCGCATGACTGTCTTTTCATTGGTTGTAAATATTTTTTTTCAAATTCATGGTAAACATAAGAATGAAGATCATTATGCTTGATTTACGCAAATCGACCTTTAAACGTATATCTTATAGGTAAATACACACAACATTTACAAATACACGTGATAGAGGTCAATAACTATGTGGATACAGGCTGTCTTGTGTTGTTTATTTCTTAATTTGGAGACCCATGCTTTGGACAATGGTGTGGCGAGAACTCCACCAATGGGCTGGATGTCATGGGAAAGATTCAGATGTAATACAGACTGTGTTAACGATCCCGACAATTGTATAAGGTACAGTATGTTTATTTGTTGTCGACCGGCATGACCGGAAACCCAATTAAGTGATGTAATTGATAATAATTATAGCAAAATTTTTCTTGACACAAAGGGAATACAACATTAAAGTTTAGGGCTTTTGAGAGAGAAGAACAGCCAATCGCCAGTTTCAGTGTTTTATGCATTAAAGAGGAAAGATAACAGGAATAACCTGCAATGACTGAAAATTACAATTGGACAAGAAAAACACAATGAAAGAAAAAAGACAAACCATAACAACGATAGAAACTCTGTACAACCGGACTTGGTATCGGTGTCACATAGCCATCCCCTGTCTTTCAAATATTTGATTCATGCCCCTGTTTCTAAGCCCCATAAAAATAGATCTCGGCTAGACTTATCCCAAATGATTAATTTCACCATGTTACGATATAAACTTTAAATTTTTTATTCACGTTAATAAATCAATAATAAATTTACTAAAATTTAATAATTTGTTTTTATCGAATTAAATCTCCTATGTCCGAGGCTAAGTAAGGTATAAAAATATTTGTTTTTTATAGTAGACGATTTTTTGCTTTGTGTAGATTTGCGGGACTTTCGAGTTTCATTCATATCAATCTGTGCTGATTATAATAAATTAGCGGCGGATTATCATTAGGGACACAGTTTATCTATGGTGTTAGACCACTAATTCAACCAATGAGGCTTGTTTAGGGGGGGTCCCAATATCCCATATCCCAGTAAGTTTGGACTAACATATCCCTTTGAAACTTGAAGATATCCCATTTATTATTGCAATATCCCGTTTTCCAGAGTCAAAACATCCCATATCCCAGTACTTTTTGTCTAAAATATTCCATATCCCATTAGCAAAAGTTGTAAATATCCCATATCCCAATATACCCTAAACAAGCCTCACCAATTGGATTGGCAACAGCTTATTCAAATTTATAAAATAAAAATTATATACAATAGGAGGAGATATTTACCTTTATGAAAAATAGGTTAAACTTGAGACCAATTGCCACGGTAAAGATAAAAAATTGAAAATTTGATGAAAAATATGACAAGCCATAAATTGGTTGTTTTCACACCTTACAATATTTGTATTAGGTATATGGATTCTTGATTTTGTTTTCGCGTATGAATTGATTGCTTCATATCTGTGGAAAGGGGTATTAAGGGTACAATACTGCATTGGAATATAAATGGATATTTATCGATACCTAAAACAAGGCTTGTTTTTATCTTTAACATGGTACAATTTTAGTGCCAAACTATTGATGGAGATGGCAGACAGAATGGCCGGAGACGGCTATTTAGCTGCCGGATATGAATATTTAGCTGTAGATGATTGTTGGATGGCAAAACAAAGAAACAGTACAGATGGTAGATTGATGGCAGATCCTGAAAGGTTTCCAAACGGAATGAAACCAGTAGTGGATTATGTAAGCCCTGTCTGATTTTGTATTTCTTCAAACTTCGAATCGCGTGCATTATGTCTTCTGTCTTGGGGCATATTACATGAAAACCCACTATGATCCACTATTAGTACTTGAATTTGATTGAGATACCATATGTGTTTTTCATTCCACTAAAATGACATATCGAAAAATTGGTAACATGATATTGAATTGGCTGCTGATTGATGTTAATGTTCAGTGGAGGTACATGTAACATTTATACAAGACTGATAATCAAGATTTTTTGCGAGATTGACTTGAAAATATATTAAATTCACAAAATGTAAATAGTATCTGGTTGCTTTATAAATGAATACCCCACGCAGTCGTTGTAATAAATCAATCTTCACGTACGTGTGTACTATAAAAATCAGAAATGTTTTTGGTAGTCTATATTTTTTATTTGTCTGTACTTATAGTGATTATGGACATTTGAAACTCACATGATGTGCTGATATCATCTCAAAAATGCAATCATCAAATGTCCCTTTTTAATAAAAAAAAGTTCAATAGTAATTAAATGTTTCTCTTACCGAGATCAGTTCATATTATTGAGACTATTTGGAATCTCCATCCCCAGGATAGTGTTTTACATTAATTTAAGTTTAACGATTCTTAAAACGGTACATGGTTTCCACATCAAAACAGATACTCGAAGACATCACGGAGCCAAGTGTTCAAAGGTACTGTAGTACCATTGTATTTGTAGATGAAGACTAAACATTCGGTTGTGAAGCAATGCGAAGAAATTAAGTAATATTAGAAAAAATGCTATAATATAGATAAATAAAAGAAATCAATAATATGTTAAGTAAAAAATTTAAAAATATAAGTTTAAGCATTTTCGATTTTCGCATATAATACACGCAGATGGTAAAGCGAATTTTGTTTTTTAATTCTTCAGATTCACTCAAAAGGATTAAAATTTGGACTTTATGGTGACATAGGAGTACTGACCTGTAAAGGATATCCTGGCAATGAGTACTATATTCCATTAGACGCGGAGACATATGCTTCATGGGGTGTTGACATGTTAAAGCTTGACTGCTGTTATGCTGGAAATCCAGTTCAAGGTAATGTTGTTCTTAAATATTCCATTACACTATGGTTTATTGCAGATTACATCTACACACCAAAATTGGCCCTACTCAGTATGTTGCGGGATACATCCCCATTTGATATACATGTCATTTTGAGACAAATTTGGGAGTGCTTTTTAAAATAAATTAACAGTAACTTCAGTATTTTGTTATTTATTATACCCCCCGGAAACAAAGTTTGGGGGGTATATAGGAATCACCCTGTCTGTCTGTCCGTCCGTCTGTCCGTACTTCTCGTAAGCGCAACTCCTCTTAAACCACTTGAAGGATTTTGATGAAACTTTACACAAAGGAAGGACACTATATGGAGATGTGCATGAGGGAATAAAATTATTGTCCGAAACCAGGAAGGGGAGATAATTCGACTTTGACTTTTCATTGATTCCCTATGTATGGGTTACCTCGTAAGCGCAACTCCTCTGAAACCACTTGAAGGATTTTGATGAAACTTTACACAAAGGAAGGACACTATATGGAGATGTGCATGAAGGAATATAATTATTTTCCGAAACCAGGAAGGGGAGATAATTTGACTTTTACTTTTCGTTGATTCCCCATGTATGGGTTAACTCGTAAGCACAACTCCTCTGAAACCACTTGAAGGATTTTGATGAAACTTTACACAAAGGAAGGACACTATATGGAGATGTGCATGAAGGAATATGATTATTGTCTGAAATCAGGAAGGGGAGATAATTTGACTATACTTTTCGTTGATTCCCTATGTATGGGTTAACTCGTATTATACTTTTCGTTGATTCCCTATGTATGGGTTAACTCGTAAGCGCAACTCCTCTGAAACCACTTGAAGGATTTTAATGAAACTTTACACAAAGGAAGAACACTATATGTAGATGTGCACGAAGGAATATGATTATTGTTTGAAATCAGGAATGGGAGATAATTCGACTTTGACTTTCGTTGATTTCACCTGCAATTATCTTTTTTTTCCAAGAAAAAATTTTAAACATATATATTGTGAAGTCAAACTGTTGGAGAGACACTTTTTTTCATAGTAATACTCTTGAAAGGTTGTTTTCAAAGTGTTGTAATGAAATTTCTCTAATGCTTATGATTTTTGTGTAAAATGCCAGATAGGCTGAAAAAAGGGTGAATTTCATATTTGTCTGATTTAGACAGAATATTTTCATTGGCATCTTTGTGAAAAGTTCTTTCTTGAAGATTATATCATTGTGTCCATACTTGTACTGTGTCCACACTTGTACAGTGTCCACACCTGTATTGTGTCCACACCAACTTAAATTTGCACTTACCATATCGATTCAGTGTTCAATGAGCGGGGGGTATATTTGGCTGCCATTCGGCGACAGCTCTTGTTCCTACTGGGCCGATGCCTCTGCTGGTGGACTGTAAGTCCCCGAGGTTATTCACCAACCAAATAGTCAGTACTTCTGCGCTGACCCCAAAACCAACTTATTGAAACTTGCAATATCTATATTTATCAAAATTGTGTTTAAAACTAAGGAGTATCTCCCTCTTGCATAGCTCTGTCCTTAGCTGAATTTTTGGCCTTTTTATTTAGATTCTTTTGGTTATTTGTTCTCTATCACGCATTTTTGGTTAATGGACTTCCAAATGTATTGGTTTGATCTTCACTGATGAGACATACGTTGTCGAAATGCCCATATGCAGAAAATAAATTAACAGTAACTTCGGAATTTGCGTATTGAAAATTTAAACACAAAGGAAACTAGCGGTAGAAAAGTTTGTTGGGTAAGTAATGTTGAATATTATGATTAAATTCAAGAATGTATAGTATGTCAAATAACAAATTAAACCTATTGATTGTCGAAACTAAAAAAGGGGTATGAACACTTTTCCCGTGAATTTATTCCCATCATCATGCCAATTTGCAAATGCTTTAAATCTTCTCCAAAAATAAATACTTTATTAAATACTTTATTATCAAATGCATTTTCATACTTTTAGATTAGAATTTCAGCCAATGAACTTACCAATTAAATGAAATTATGACAGATTTTGACATTTTTTTAGGTTTTTGTCAAAAAATCGTTGTGTAGGACCTCCAGAACCAATCTAAAGTAAATGTCATTCGGGGGGGAGCGCAAATGTGTATACACTCTTAACAAAAATTCGGTTTGGTTCTCGGTGTCCTTGGAGAAGTACCTTTTTCCCCAGAAAGGAAGAGTTCACAACTGGATTATAGATAGGAATAGATTATATTGGTGTCTCTTTAATTTCAAGCTCGCTGGGGGGGGGTTAATCTTGATTTACATCGTCTTTTTATCTGATCCCACAAACACTTGATAGAATTAAGCAAATAAAACAACACCTTTATTGTTGTTCTTCATCTTGAAGTCACCATGAGGCCTTAAAAACCAATCACTCATACCTCATAGTAAGTTCAAGAAACCCCAAGCAGCAACATGATGAACATTCTAATATGGTTCTAGTTAATCGTCAACCAGTATAATACTGGATAACCATATATTTCGCAAATAGTGTCGGAATATGAGTAAATGGACGCAAAACACGCATGTTTTTTATTTTGTTTGTCTTAGTTTGTGAAGGAAATAAATGTTAAGCATATTATATAACTTAATCATGCCGTTCAGACACGTTAATATACAATTAATGACTTTTGATGAGGTTAATATCACAATTTAACAACCCAAGAGATGTGATTATTACCGAGGCCGTTTACGGCCGAGGTAATTATCAGATCTCGAGGGTTGTTAAAATGTGGTTTTAACCGAAATCGAAAGTCATTAATTGTTTTATTATATGAATAATTGTTCCAAAAATTTAATGTGTCACTTTTGCTTTCCCTCTTTCGACAGTTTAGTCTTGACAATGTAATTCTACTTTGGGAAATGGATTTTCCCTGTTACTATATATGGGTACACGCTGAAGTGTTTAACAGTGATGTTAACCTCACGGTGATCATCACATCGAAAAACTAGGATTTTCCCTGATACTATTTATGGGTACACGCTGAAGTGTTTAACAGTGATGTTAACCTCACGTGCTAAATTGCGCGGTAATCATCACATTTTAAAAAGGAAAGCGAGGTACTGATTTATCCAATCAGAATCTTGTATATTTATAGTCATATAATAATGTGTATTGTTTTGCTTTCGATTTGGATTTTGAACTTCCATCTGTTTGAAAACGTCAGATTCTGTATTGTGACGTCATAGACACAGACAGCAATGGAAACGGGAAATCCGCCTTCTCTAAGGTCGCTTCAGAGTGAAAACTTCCGTTTTCTGTCATATTAGAATCGAAATAATTCATGGCAGGTATATGGTTATTGTCATTTAACCATGGGCTTGGCCTTTATATTCGTAAATTTAAGCCATCGCTAACGCTCAGGGTTAAATTCGAATATAAAGGCCCAGCCCATGGTTAAATTTCCAATAACCATATACCTGCCATGAATTATTTCTTAAATAACAGCTGATACAGTGACGTCATATGTTTCTGGTGGATTTGCAATTTTAATTTCACCGTGAATCTAACCGATTTTGGCACCGTTTCATAATTAACGTACGTTATACATGTATAAAAGCCCTGTCTTCGATAAACTTGAGATTTCTATGTATCGTGTGCGTTTTTATCAAATGTACATTCACTCCATATCCTTTCATTTTTTCTTTATGCATTTATTGGAACTAAACGATCGCTTTATGAAACATTACCCTTATTTATAACCCTTATTTATAATTACAGATTACCTGAACAATTTTTCGTTAAACGTTGATAAACATGGACGTCTGAAATCTAGGCTGCATAGAGTCTGTAAGTCTTGTTCAATTTTGTAACTTCCGGTTATATAATTTGTTCCCGGAGGTTGCTTTTTCAATAGAAAAATATGACGTTTTAAGTTAAAACTTTGGACATCATAATCCCGCAACGTCAAATTTTTGCCGGAAACGTTTTCAAATTTCAATATTATCGTGATTTCTCGGTGTCACATGACGAGACTTACAAACCCTATTACAAACGTGACGATTTTGACTTCCCAATTGTGAACTTTCCTTTCTTAGCAGCAATATACCTGCCTCCCTATCGTATGTAGTGTATATTTCAAAATTGATTCGTTACTGTAGAGCTTATAATTTATACAGTGACTTTGTGAAAAGAGCAAAAGTACTATCACAGCAACTGTTAAGTTAGGGACATGTTCAGCCTTTGTTACTTTCATCCCTTCAGAAATTCCATGGCCATCACCATGACATCATAGATATGAAATGTCGGTTTAACAAATGAGAACTAGATTCACGTCTACCCGGAACTGAAATCACCAATCTTGACCCCGGATTGACCGATTGACAGTGTAACGGATGCCGTGTACAGAGCAGGACAAGCTTACCTGTTCGGAACACCTGATGTTAAACTCGGTTTTTCAGGGGGTCCACGCTGTCAGTCCGTTAGTTTTTTGTGTTGTCTTGTTTATTATACTGTTGAGTTTTAGTTTAATCTCCGTTACCGATGTTTGTAGTACCGTTTTGACTTGTAATTTTCTGAACATTAAAGAGATTTACAGAAGCTTTCCAAATTTTTACCTCGGTACTTTTGAGAATTTGTCTTTTTGTCGGGAAACGGATGGAAGCGATTGTACGAACACTTTGCCTGTCAATTTTATGTTTGTGACGGTTTCGAAATATGGGTACAAATACATGGATATAGCGTTGCTCGACATCTAGCAATATGAATTCCGCTCAAACCTGTGCTAGGGGCTGTCTTGAACTTACTATTAGGTATGATCAAATCTCATTTTTGAAAGCCTCATGATGACTTCAAGATGAAGAACAACAATAAAATCGTTGTTCCATTGCTTTTTTTAAATGTATTGAAGAGACTTTGTCTCCTATACATTTACTCCATATCCCTTCATTGCATATAGAGAATTACAATACACCATGGATTTTAATGGTTTGTCTGTAGGTAAGAAAATGTAATTAACCGATCAGCTACAAAACAATTTTTTTAAAACCATAAATGCCTCGGTGAGTGTGTGAAAGGTTCTGTATGCAGGACAGGACAGGCTTACCGTTGTGGAGCACGTGTTGTCACATTTTTTTTAATACTTTAATAATGCTTTTGTTTTGAGCGTTGTATTCGTGGCGTTCAGGTTTTTTTGTGGATGTATAGCGTCTTCTGGTGTTCTCCTTTCTGTCTTGTGTCTGATTTTTGATATATGTGATCTTGTGCTTTGTTCATTCTGTATTCTGCTGCTGTCGTTCTATTCCGAGTATCTTTGATTGCAATGTCGATGCCCATTTGACATCAAAATGCATCCAATATCTCGATTCCTCGTGGTTTATTTTTTGAAAGAGCGTTATTTAATGAAATATTTTTTTCTTGCAGTGAAAGTTTTAATCGAATTTTGTAATCCATACGCTGCGTTTACGTTCGTTATAATAATTTGATTTTCTTTAATTGACAAAACGGTTAAGTTGCTGGCTGTTACTTTGTATGTTTAAAACGGAAGCTGCATCCACACATTCTCCAAACAAAGAATGTATCTGATTGGCCCAGTCATGAAGCGTCTAGTGATCACAGAGAATTGATATTATTTAGGTTTATGTATACATGGTTTTAGAATATAAATAAAACCTCAAAATTATTTTCTTTGTAGGTTATGAAGCAATGGGTTTCTTTCTGAACAGGACAGGTCGCCCTATAATGTATGCCTGCTCTCTTCCAACATGTATGGGATCATCAGTACGTATTTACCAAGACAACTTCTTGGAAGGGTCCAACCTTATTGGTTGGAGAAGTCCTAATTGGTTGGAGCAAAATCGTTTCTGTATCAATTCAGTTTCGGTTTTTTAGAGCATTTTAATTGATAAAAATATTTTCTTTCGGCAATGATTATGTAATTGATTCTTTTCCATTCAATACTTGTTCAAAATATTAAGGATTCCAAAAGTTATTGAAGAAATATCGCAGAAGTTCAAAATGTAGGTCGTTGATATTTTTCTTCAATAGCTTTCGAAATTTTATATATTTTGAACAAATATTGACTGAAAAGCGTGAATTTATTTAGTCATTGCCGAGAGGTAGCATTTTTATCATTGTAAAATACTTAGTAACTTTAACTCGTACAAAAAACGATTTTGCTGCAACCAAATTAGGACTTCTCCAACCAATTAGGTTGGACCCCTTATACTAGTTTAAGTAGCTCATAATGCGATAACATTTCAAGTATTTTTGGAGTCTGTCCTGTTGTTTACTTCCAGTTCCACTCAAATACAAGTCACACTTTTCCCTATGTCACCATCATGTCACTGATCAAAATATTGCATGGTTTCATTTGTATATTTCTCTTCAATGTATAATGACTGAAATTTATCACCTGTTATGAAAGAGAACAAGTGTTCCTGTTGAATATGATTCACTTTTTTTTGACTTGATCAAATAACTGAGCCACCTTTTTAATTTTCCAGCACAAATTAGGAATATTCTGAAGAAAAATTGTGCCCCGCTGAGCAGCATAACTGATAGAAAGCATAATCTGAACTTCTTAAAAGTTTCTGATTTAAATCGTTGGTCGACTAAAGCAGAATTGTAATCTATGATCACTTGCGAACATGCTAACGGTCATTACACCATCGCACCAATTAAACCCTTTTCAGTAACATACCTTTAATACATCGGAAAATGAATATCGAAGCAAGAACGAGGAAAGGGAAAATTCTAAAATTATAAATCCAAAATTACGGCAATTCACAGCAACACGAATTGTGACAGTATGACAAAGATAAAACAAATAAACAAAAATGAACAAGAACACCACAAAACTAAAGCACTAGCAATACGAACCCCTATAAAAACTGAGGTATTATCAGGTGCTCTGGAAGGGTAAGCATGATCTGCTCCACGCGTGGCACCCTGAGGGATACCGAGAAATCATACTTATCACAGCTAACTTTTCGTTATGTTGTGACTCTCTTATCTCCAAATCAGTTTTATATCTTAAGCAATGACATGTAATGAAACTTCACCTATCTTAAATTCAATTTGATAATCAACGAAATAAAAAAGTAAGATGAAGGGTCATTACTTCAGTATTTTGTTCAATGTAAGTTACTATAATCGTTTTTTCCTCGAAATGAAAGAACTTTAGAAAAATTAAAATCCACAGACAGTAACAATGTATTTCGGCTGTTGGAATATTGTAAAACTTTTCCTTGATAAACTCATTAAGGTTTAGTTTCCGTCGACATGATTTGGTTGTCCCGACTTAATTGCCTCAAAAATGCGTCAAACCCATGCAAAGAAATAAAAGGAACATAATAGATTAATCAATTGAATATTTATGATAAATATCTATGCTTTAGAGACTAATTTTAACTTAGTAGTAAGTCTTCCACGGAAGACATGTGTCGCCACCGTTATAACACAAAAACTGAGGCAGTTCGATCAACAACTATTGTTTTGGTCCATACGAGGGAAATCCGGATCAGAATAAGGAGTGACCAATGAAATCCATCGAAAGATCAGTCTATGACGTCAAACTTTAGCTATAGTTCGACAAGAGTCGAGTGTACTATTACTCTAGTTTGATAAGACATGCGCAGTTAACCATAACATTGCGTAATCTTCCGGTACAATAGTGAGTTCGATCTTGCTATTGTTGAACAATAGTTACTATTGTTTTGGATCGAACTGCCTCACTAAGTTCAGTCAAACAGGAAGTTGGCATGCAAGAGATCCCAGACCCTCTTACACGGCATAGATCCCTATACTGATACTCCATGCTAAATTACAGAAGGCTGGGATATGTGGTTCGTCAGTAAAATGTGACAGAAATTTTTTGTGACCCCAATCGGCTTAAATATTCTAAGTTCCGTCAAACAGGAAGTGGGCATGCCAGAGTTACCAAACTTTATTACACGATATAGGTCCCAATACTGATACTCT
This sequence comes from Modiolus philippinarum, assembly GCA_002080025.1. Classification (NCBI taxonomy): domain Eukaryota; kingdom Metazoa; phylum Mollusca; class Bivalvia; order Mytilida; family Modiolidae; genus Modiolus; species Modiolus philippinarum. The sequence continues at coordinate 21,539 of MJUU01036944.1, read as the reverse complement.
ATACTGAATTGCAGAAGGCTGGAATCTGTGGTTCCTGAGAAAAACGTGACAGAAATTTCCAAGACGTAAAAATTATTCCAAATTCCGTCAAACAGGAAGTGGTTATGCAAGAGATCCAAACTCTTTTACACAGTATAGGTTTCCGTCCTGATACTCCATGCCAAATTGCATAAAGCACGGATACATAGTTCTTGAGAAAAATGTGACAGAATTTTTTTGTGACGCCGACGCCGCCGACGACGCCGACACCGACAACGCAAGACGACGGATATTATTCCCTATATGTCGCCAGTGCGTGAACGCAGGCGACACAAACATAGCTACCCACTCTTAAGAATCATTATGAAGGAATTGATACTAAATTTTTAACAAAAAAACTTCCTGCAATAGTTGAAGCCTCTTGAACTCTTTCTATATTGTCGTGGCTGGCAGTATCGAATTTAATGCAGTTGAGAAATTGACAGTACCAAACAATACAAATACTATTAGGTTTATCAACGGGCAGTCATCATTGTTCCTATATGCAGCATATTTCTCCCTAGTTGTACGGACGCAGGAATGTTTGTGGAGAACTTATACAATATCAAAACCAGTTCAAAATGTACCCAGGCACCTGACCAACAGTTTCACTGTTGTTGTTGATCTTGGAGAATTCAACTCAAGCCACTGCTTGGGGTTTCTTTGATCTTATTATGAAGTATGAATGATTGCTTATTATTGAAAACCTTATGGTGACTTCAAGATGAAGAACAAATATAAAGGTAATGTTCCATTTGATTATTTTTATCATGTCTTGTGGGGTTTTCGTCCCATAAATCAATTTTTGCATGATTTGGTATAAGTAAGCAAAAAGCAAGATTAACCAGGCTAAACTCATACTGTTCTTGACGATGGAGTGTTACAGCTTACCCACGAATTATTCTTACAAACACCTTCATCTTTTGCTTTACAAATTACTTGGAGACAATTACAACACATAAAGAACATTGTCATTCATTGAGGTATTGGTATGGAAACTGAGCCTATAATGATCGAATTTCCTTTTATCTCACTGAGTAGATCTTTGAAAGTGAATCCCTATAATTCAAAAGTTAAAACTTTGTTTTGCACTGGCAATCATGCTCAAATATCTATAGCAGATAGGACTATATTTACAGTCTCCACACTTCACAATACTGCTGAGGAGAGTTCTCCCTTGAGACATGTGTACAGCTTATGAAAATGTACCATTTATTATGCAAACTGGGTATTTTTTATTTTCAATACCTATAGCTACCTATCCTCTTCACTCCCGGCGGAGCATAAGGTCAATACAAGGGATCTCCACTCAGCTGGGTTCTTGGCCTTGGTGACAGCCCCTCCCCAAGTAAGATGTAGGTTCTTCAGCTCTGCCTCTACCGCCCTACGCCATGATGTTTTTGGCCTCCATCTTTGGTCTTTTTTCTTGGGGTGTCCATTTTAGTGCTTCCTTTGTTATGCACTTTCAATCCATCCTGAAGACACGTCCAAGCCATCTGAATCTTCTCTGTGTGATTTCATTGATGATGTATTTGGATTTTGTAATAGATAGGCATTTGTTATGGTGTTTCGCCGAAATATTTTACAGATTTGTCCCAGGCAATTGTTGTGGAAACTTGACAGCTTTTGTAACTATCCAGCATCCACTTCCGCACAACAGCACAAATTTCACATTACTGTTAAATTATTTGATTTTAGTTTTTAGGCTGTATTGTTTAGATTTCCATATTGGTCTTAGCTTATGGAAGGCTGCTCTAGCTTTACTTGCTATATGCACTTGTTTAAATTCAGATGAAATGCTTATAACATGAAGATGGTCGGAATGACTATTAAATCTTGCATATATTCATGATTATTAGATTTCTCTTACGAACAAATTTATAATAAATGATCATTGTACTTAAACACACAGGATGTTTTGATATTAGCTTTTATTATAATGTAATATTAAACATAAACATTATTGCTGTGGTCAAGGAGGTGGCAAAACTTTCAGTTTACCTATATTAAGATTTACACCCCCTGCTCTCTACATTTCATTGACTCGCCGTCGTGCAAAGACAACATAGTGTACATTTGTCAGGTTTTCACGTCTGATATATCTACAGTTTAGACATTTGACATCGATGAATCTAACACATTGTGTAAGCTTGGGATGTCAATCTTGACTTCATTACAATAAAAGTTTTGCCACTTCCTTAACCGCAGCGATAATTGTGTACTGTATTTTTGCAGTTGGATTACAATTTGGTAGCAAAATACTGTAATATGTGGCGCAATGCTCCAGACGTAACAGATGATTGGGATAATGTATACAATATCATAACGTTTTACGGAAGAAACGACAAACATTTCGCTGAGGTTGCAGGTCCTGGACAGTGGAATGATCCTGATCAGGTAATTTTTTATGCTGTCAAAAGAAATGTTTATCCCTCCTATAATAAGATTACTACTTTTTTAATTTGTTTTCATGTAGTCAGGAATTTACATTATATCCCCTACATTAAACCACCTGACAATGATTTAATGGGGATTTCTAACAAAAGATACATTAACGACAACATATTTTGACAAAGATTAAATCACGTAAACAGGAATTATTATTTGTAAATTTTTTGAAAATATACTGATAATAAATCAATGAAATAATAATAATAAAGATTCTCACCTGCACTCACTCTAGTCATTCTCACACAGTGTATACTATATTCTGTGAAAAAACATCATATATATTAAAGAAGCATCAACTTCACACATATATTTAGACTTATGGAAATATGAAATTAAAGGGGGCCCAAAATTGTTCAAATCCCTGCTGTTTTGAGTTTTTGATGGCAACATATTCTTCGATATCTCTAAGATATTTCATCTTAGCTTTAAATTCAATAATTTGTGGAACCTTTTCTTTAAATTTACACTTATAAATATATTGCTTTGGAAATATAATGAGAGCATTTAAAAACCTAGAAAATTTGCACGAACAAAGTAAAATATCTTTTTTTCTTTAATGTAAAGTCATCATAAAATGTTTTATATAAGAGGCCAAGTGATTCCAAAAACTGTAACTCACAGTACAATCATAAAACAAATCTTGAATTGTTTCTTCTTCAGATTTACAAAAAGAGCACATCTTGGTCTCTTTTAAATGTATTTTAAACAAAAATGGAATAATTCTATGTAAAAACTTATATTGAATACTAATGAATATGAATTTTTACAACACTTCTTTAAAATAATAAATAGATCTCTCCAGTTTTCAATATTTGATCCAAGTATATCTTCCCAGTTAAGAAATTTTTCAGATGTTGTTTTACATACTCCATCAACTAGATTTCTGTAAACAAATTTCATATCTTTTGCATGAATTATTGTTTGCAGAAAACTGTCTACAGGAGTCAAGTATTGTAGCTCTGTATTATCTTGAAAATTCTTCAAAACCGTTTTAATATACTGTGGCAACCTTGATATTAAACTATAATGTCTTAAAAAGTTATTAGTAACAAGTTTGTCTTTCATTGCATTGAGAGAATAAAACTCTTTCTTTTCTGGATCAAAAAGATCAAACAAATATTTGATACCATGTTGTTCTCATCGTGCTTAATAAGAGAACTCAGTAATAGGTACTAAACTTAAAATATCTAATGATGTAATCTCTAATATCTTAAAAAATTATTAGTAACAAGTTTGTCTTTCATTGCATTGAAAGAATAAAACTCTTTCTTTTCTGGATCAAAAAGATCAAACAAATATTTGATACCATGTTGTTCCTATTGTGCATAATAAGAGAACTCAGTTAAAGGTACAAAACTTAAAATATGTAATGAGAAAATCTCTTTCAAGTTCGCCTCAACGAAGTTGAGGGGGACTATTGGAGTACCCCCGGCGTCCTCGTCCGCGTCCTCATCCACGTCCACGTTTTCGTCCGCGTCCGCATTTGGCTATATATCTTAGTAACTATGCAGTGTAGGGTCATCAAACTTTGCATGCAGGTGCATCTTGGGTAAACTCGCAGCCTCCAAGAAAATTGGGTCTCTCTGACCTATATTTTCCGCTTGAGTGGCTCGCATTCAAATTTACATTTGAGTTCATATCTCAGTAACTATACATAGTACAATAATCTAACTGTGCATATGCACGCATCTCTGATGGTAGGTCAGCAGCCAGGCAAAATTAGGTCACTTTGACCTATATTTTCCGCTTGAGTGACTTACATTCAAGTTTACGT